>JAQQPU010000220.1:120775-132232 GCA_029168905.1 Artemia sp. Kazakhstan ARC1039 | reverse complement strand
TAATCCAACTCTTGCATTTCAATGAAAGAAATTCAAAATGAACTTTGAAAAATCAAGAGAAGGTAACTGTGACAAGGTAAACCACGACAAAACACTACCGAATTTAAGCATGTTTCATCTCATTCGAAGACATGTAAAAAAAAAGTTGAAAAAAATTAAAAAAAAAATGTTAAAAAAAAATCAAAAAAAAAATGGGGAGGGGGGACCAAAAAGTTGGAGGGGGGCACTCTTCGAGTTTGGGGATAGGGGACCTATGGAGGGTTGAAGTCCCTGGTGGTTAGGGTCGTTGGTGCTTATGATCCATGATGGTTCATACTCATGTATACCTCACTACTTGATCTGTAAGGATTTCTATGGATTGTTCTAAATTTCTCTATTAAAATTCTTTTCTTGCCATTTACATCTCTCTTAGTATCAACTTTTTAGTATACTATAACGTTAGACCACATTTTAAACTGACAACACTGTTCAAACGCCACTTGTGTATTATACAGAACACATCGAAGAAGTAAAGCTATCCATTATTAAAATTCTTTTCTTGCCATCTACATCTCTCTTAGTATCAACTTTCTAGTATACTATAACGTTAGACTCTATTTTAAACTGACAACACTGTTCAAACGCCATTGAGGTTACCTTAACTGCTAATCACTTTAACCCTTTTTCTCTATCGTCAAGTACATGCTCTGGAAAGGTACCAAGGAACATAAGGCAATTCAGGAACCAGTGGGATATCCCCGCTCGTAACTGCTAATCACTTTAACCCTTTTTCTCCATCGTCAAGTACATGCTCTGGAAAGGTACCAAGGAACGTAAGGCAATTCAGGAACCAGTGGGGAACCCCCGCTCGTAATTGCTAATCACTTTAACCCTTTTTCTCCATCGTCAAGTACATGCTCTGGAAAGGTACCAAGGAACATAGGGCAATTCAGGAACCAGTGGGGAATCCCCGCTCGTAACTGCTAATCACTTTAACCCTTTTTCTCCATCGTCAATTACATGCTCTTGAAAGGTACCAAGGAACGTAAGGCACTTCAGGAACCAGTGGGGCTTCCCCACTCGTAATTGCTAATCACTTTAACTCATTTTTCTCCATCGTCAAGTACATGCTCTGGAAAGGTACCAAGGAGCGTAATATACGCAAATAGCATAGGAAGGAACATAGCGCTATAGAATAACATGGGAGGGAACATAAACCCTTAGAATGGTATAGGAAGGAACGTAAGCCCTTATAATAGCATAGGAAGGAACATAAACCCTTAGAATAGCATAGGGGGGAACATAAACCCTTATAATAACATAGGAAGGAACATAGCGCTATAGAATAGCATGGGAGGGAACATAAGCCCTTAGAATGGTTTAGGAAGGAACTTAAGCCCTTATAATAGCATAGAAAGGAACATAAACCCTTATAATAGCATGGGAGGGAACATAAACCTTTAGAATAGCATAGGGGGGAACATAAGCCCTTAGAATAGCATGGGAGGGAACATAAACCCTTATAATAGCATGGGGAGGGAACATAAGCCCTTATAATAGCATAGGAAGGAACATAAACCCTTAGAATAGCATAGGGGGGGAACATAAACCCTTATAATAGCATGGGGAGGGAACTTTGGAAAGACACCAAGGAACATAAGGCAAGCAAATCCATAGGTACATGCCCTGGAAATGTTTTTCCTATGGCCGTACGCAAATAGCATGGAGATTCCTATGGCCGTACGCAAAGTATAAGTTAGCACTCTACTCTGGTTGCCCGTGGATCACTTCTGACAATTGAAAAAGGAACCAGAACCTTAAATTTCCTATCGAATGAGTCCCCTCCAAAGTTAATACGAAAACCCCTTCCACATACACCTTATATATTAACAAAGGGCAACTTGCTTAACTTCTGGCCCTTGCCCTGCAATCTTGGGGGTTATCAAGCCCCAAACCGTAGTTATGTGATATTTCGGCTATCTTAAAAAAAATGGCAATCTCAAAATTTTGATGGGATGCATTCGAGAATAGAAAACATGGCGGGGGGAGGGACTAATTGCCCACTGATCATTTTTGATTCTCAAAAAAGGCACCAGAAGTTCCGATTTTTAATCGAACGAACCCTCTCGGAAGTTTTTACGACCATCCCTTCCATAGGAAATGCCTCTAGGGAAAAACAAAACAAAAAAAACTCTAAAGCTGTTTAAGATTTATTTATCCATCTATATTTGCACCTGTTGTCTTTATGCTTGCTATAGTTGTTAATTTAATTTCTGCTTGTTTTGGGTTTTACTTATTCGTTATAGTAATTTCTAGTTGTTTTGAGTTTGAACTATAATATGAATTAATTTCTGCTGGTTTTGAGTTCAATATGGCTCTACTTTTCTTTGAAAAACTTTTTTTGTACAAAGTTTTTTTTTTAATTAATTTCTGTTCATTGTTACAACCAAAGTTGTTTATTGGTTTATGAAATGAATATTTCTACAGTAATTTGTGTCCTAAACTTCAGAATTAAAATATACGACCATAATTTATTAGTTACCTGTTGAATTGTTAAATTGTATTATTATCCGAAACTTATTTCTGAAGACCATTTGTTTAATATAGTTCTTCGCTTTTCTTTGACAAACTTCTTTTTCGGAATTTTTTTTTTTTTAATTAGTCTCTGTCCATTTTTGATTGAAAATGTTTCTTATTTGTTAATATGATGAATATTTATTCAGTTTTTCCATATCTCTGGCATATGAATGGCAATGCCTCAACATTTCCGACAGTTTTACCTCAATACCCTTAGCATTTGGAGACTTAGGATCCAACATGTCCACTTTCTCAATATCCAACTTTATATGTAAATAATGGGCAACTTCTATAGCTTACGACAATTTCCCCGGCGGCTGTGGTTTTTTTCACCCCCAGAAGCAAGGTTCTTTGACTTTTCGACTGTTCTGCACAAGACGGCTATCCCAAAGTTGGGACAATTATGAACAAAATGGCTATCTCAAAATGTTCATCAGATATATTTGGGGAAAAGAAGGCGTGGGGAGAGGGGGCAAGTTCTTTCCAGTAAATTTTTACTCTTAAAAAAGGGCATTAGAATTTCTATTTCCAATCAAATCAGCCCCCTTCCCCTCGAAGTTTATACGACTGGAGCATAACTTACGACCCTTGTTCCCGGGCTCAGGAGAGCTGTATCAACCCCATAGGCATTGCTATATGATATTTGGACTATTTTGAACAAAATGACTATCTCAAAATTTCGATCGGATACATTTGGGGAAAAGAGAGCGTGGAGGGGTATAGTTGCCCTCTGATCATTCTTGGCTCTTAAAAAGGGAACTAGAACTTTAAAGTTACAATCAAATAAGCCTCCTCCAAAGTTCATACGACCATCCTTTCGACGAAAAACCCTTATATTCCTTCGGGGCATAACTTACAACCCTTGCCCCCGGGCTCTGGGGAGTTGTGTCAGCTCTGAAGGGCTAAGGTATACACTTAGCACAAGAAGGTTACTATTCCGACCCAGGGAATAGACAAATGGAAGCTGAGAGTAGATGAGTACCGAGGACATTTGTCCTTGAACTCTCGAACCACTTTGCTGTCTTTCAAGATGACCCAAGGAGTAAACCCTGACTGGTCAGCACCTCAACTACCCCGAGACAAACACTGAGAAGAAGCGGAACAAATTCATAGACCAAACTAATGAAGCCGCCACGAGCATACTTGGGTTTGTCAAGCAGAAACCCAAGAACTGGATCGCAGAAAAACTCAAACTTTTATGCTGAGAAGAAAAAGGTCACCAAAAAGTCCCCCACATACAAGGTGCTACGACAAGAATGTCACAAATTGGGCAAGTACTTGCAAAAAAGCCTACTTGTCTAATGTGGCCTTCGATGTCGAAACAGCCGCATCTCGGAACGATACACAAAAAGTTTATTAGATACTTGGAAAAGGTACTTGGAAGAAGAACAACCATCCTTTCGCTTAAGGCGAAGTATGTTAAAATACTCACAAGCCTTGAGGAACGTACGGGAAGATGGCGACTGCATTTCAAGAAACTACTGAGGCCAGGAGTTACCCCTGAGCCGAGCAACTTAAACCTCTCCCCGAGCCGGTGGTGGATGAGCTCCGTATTTTGAGCGAAGTTTGGGGCAATGATTAAATGCCCGATGAGTGGAAGACCCTGATAATTGCCCCTATCTTCAAAAAAGAACACCGAATGATATGTAAAAACTAACGAGGGATATCCCTTATCATTATTGCTGCCAGGCTGTTTTCAGTCTAATTTTTAAAAAGATTTAGAGACGTCAGAAACAGCCGAACGCAACCCGACTAGGCAGAATTTAGGCCCAGCATGGGCTGCTGTGATCCTTGAACACTGGTTTAAACACCAGCAGGAAACAATCCAAATCTTCATAAACTTCATCACTGCCTTGGATTCGGCCCGCCGTAATGCAAAATGGGAAGCAATGAAAGAGGATGGTGTGCTGGAGAAGACTATTTGTCTGCTCAGGGCATACTATGCTGGAACAAAGGCTCGATTCAGAGTCGAGAGCGAGATTTTAGATCTGGTCCTGATCGAGGAGGGTGTATGTCAAGGCTGTGTTCTCAGAACAACTTTGTCCAACAACATCATGGGCTGGATCCTCATTGTCCTGGACAAGTAAAAAGGTGTTGCAGCAATCCCGTTTTCCTCTGTCACGGATCTTGACTAGGCTGACAACGAGGACATGCTTGCTAAATCTGGTACAAAAGCCAAGGCTATGATTAATGACTTGGCAGACAAGGCATTCTTGACTGGCATCCAAATAAGTCTACCCAAAACAACAGCCATGCGAATGGCTGGAATGGATCAGATCGAATCAGATCGAACGCATCCAGTCACTCAAATGCTTCGATCCAATCGTAAATCTTCTGTAGAGATCCGGAGCCTCATAGCGTCAGCCCAGAACGCCTTCCTTCAACTACGGAAGGCTCTCTAGAAGTGGAGTGAAATTCCGACACAGTGGAAGCTCCAAGTGTATTAAGCTATGGTTCTCTCTGCTCTTCTCTATGGATGTAGAACGTGGTACTGACAGCAGCCGAAGCATTGATCTTGAATTTACTCAACCACAAATGCCTGTGTTATATCCTGGGCATTCGCCTCTCAGATAAAATCTTGAACGACGGAGTCAGGAGAAGATGTTGGATCGCCCACTTGTCTCTGATATTGTCAAACAGAGGGGACTGAGATGGTTTGGCCACAGAACACGCCGACCAGGTGACAATATAAGGCAAAGCTGCCTCAAATGTCTACCATTACCGGCATGGTTGAAGAGAACAGGAGGCCACAAGAAGACATGACTTGCGACACTGAAGTTTCATCTGGAGGCTACCGCAGGGTTCAGAAAATACGACTGTCGTTGGGATCGTCAGTAGCTGAAGATCATAGAGCCTGCCACCCTGAGCAAAACCTCTAGAGGGAGACATGTCGTCGGCTGCTGGGCGTTGCAGTGAGCCTGGATGGGGCTTGAACGTGTAACAAGCACAAATAAGAAAGTAAGATTATATCGGGCAGATTCCAATATGACTGATACCAAGCACTTTCTAGTCATAAAATGAGAAAAAAAAATTATATTATTAATACGTAATAAGTCCATATTATAAGTAATAAACTCCTAATAAGTCCAGTTCAAAGCAACTAAATTCCTCAGTCAAAATTTCAATACAATGGATGTTTTTTAATGTTGTAATATTCCAAGCTGCCATTTTCATATATATTGAATCATTGAAATTATTATTCAGCCAGCTTAGAACCAGACAGCAAGAAAACACTGGGGTCTCCAATTGAATTGAGTATTTGTGCAATCTTGGGCCTATCTTGGTCACAACGCGGGTTAACACATTTGGTGATGCTCTTTTATCGACAGAAGCTGAAATTCTGCATAGAAAGTCACAGGCCTATTACCTCCGACTCATTATACATTTATGCTTACAATTATTATGCTGCTACGGGAAGAAAGCCCATAGTAGATATTTTAGCTAGGAAGAGGTTTTTCACCCCCAAAAAAACCACGAAAACAGACCACACCCAGAAGGATTATCCATTAATAAAAATTAAGTGCAACAACTTTGTTGTTTACTAGGTTATGATTTCCTTGAGGGGCGAAACTCATCAAAGGCCCCCTGTAGCGCTGTTAGTAGTCATAGTTTTTGTTAAAAAAAAACTCGTGAAAGGTTCACCCTGATGCCACTATGAGGCCACGTAAGTAGGACCACCTTGCCGGGAATAGGGATAGAAAAAGGAGCTTATGACGGACTGGAGACCCCAAACCACCTCACAGCAACCGAACAGGTTCCTCATTTTATATCTACCCTATCCTCGTCAGGGCATTCGTCAGGGAGCTGAAACGGATATTACAGTGAACAATCATTTCAAACCTAAAACAAACAGAACTTATCACGAACATAATCATCTAAGCCTTCCTTAAGTTTTAGTAATACTCCCTAAGCCTTCTAAAGACCAATAGCGCTTTACTGAACAAACTTTGGTTTCAATCATGGCGTTTTAGTTGTTGTAAAATCAAAAGCAATACAGTAAAAAATTTACACCGCAAGGCTAACCAAGGTTTAAAAATTACAGAAGTACTACTAATTACCTTCCCTCTCTCTCTAAACATGTAAATGGGTTCTATTTCATTTACATCATATTGAAAACGATACATATTTCGAACAGTGTGATTATTTTTCGTCAATACAACTATAACACCAACATAAAAGAGGAAAGAGAATCACCACAATAACAAAGAATACTGAAAAGAGCTAAAGAAAGTATATTTAGTGTTTAGTAAATAATAATATTCATTCCTGGAAGTCTATGCAATCTTGGATTAACTATCTTTATACAGAGAAAACATTCAAAATGTTTTTTGTTTTCAGTAGCGCGTAAATGACGCTCTGGTCTGTGGATGGTGTCGGGGGCGACCATACTCTTGTTTGTAGTAATTTTCGATTTGTTTTAGGTATGAATTTATTATTCATTGTAATTCTTCTTCATTATGGGTTGTGTTGGATGCCAAAGATCTCCTCCATTTGATTACGGCATAAATGTTCTTTCTTCTTTTGCAAAAAATAAGTTTTGCATTTTTTTTTATTATTCTTTTAATGCTCTGTTTTTAAATCCATACTACAACAGCTAACAACTCACTGCAGCACCGAGCCATCTGAAGAAAACACAGCTACATACACTCTTCCTCCATCCCAATCTATTCAAAGCCTCGCCCTTTACGTTCTCCGAAGAAGTCCCATTTTCGCTTAAATCTTTCCTTGAGACATCCTCCCAGCCCATTCAGAGACGACCTAATTTTTGTTTGACCCTAGAGGGTTCGCCGACAAGATGATCTTTGGCAATCTGTTATCCTTCAGCCATAGAATGTGTCCTAGCTATCTAGATCTTTCTCTCATTGTAGCCCTAATAAGTAGAACTGAACCACTTTTTTCGTGCAGCTTGCAGTTTTAGGCACAGTCAGTCAGTCTGGTACCCAAAACCACCCGTAAGCAGTTTCTCTGGAAAACATCTAGTAAATCCTCCCCCTTTTTCTGGATTGCCCTTGTTTCAGAACCATACTTTACCACCTTCATTATACTGTGGAATCCACTATTCTAATTTATATTCTATTTTTCTCTCTTATTTTTTTTTCAATCTATCACTCAATTTATTGTCAAAATATACAAATATACACAATTTAAGCTGTGGCCCAGCAAAAGGGTCTTTGGCCAGTGTATGTAGGGGATACAACTACAGAGCTAAATCAACACATAAATAAAAAAAAAAACACAAAAAAAACACTCAAATGGAAACTGTCATCCACCAATCAAAACCAGGCCACGAGAGATGCTGCACATAAAGCAAACACCACTCACAACAAAAATTTCCAACCCGGCTTAGAGACATCCATCCTAATAGTTTAATATTGTCTAAATGTAAGTATGAATTTTTAATGAATTTGGCTTAATCTTCTTCTTCTTTCAATTGCGAGAAGAAGCAAAATTAAAGAAATCAAGACTTTGAATGAACCCTGTTAATAAACCCTCTCAATGAAGTGGAAACTATCTGCGACCCAGAAGTAAATGTTTTATTTTGTATAAGTAGAGTTTGCTTTAATTGTAATTCTTTAGTTTGTCTCCTGATGACGATCACTGATGTATGTGGTCTAAATATCCAGAACTTTTGTATCTGTTTTTCACTCTCTAATAAAAGTTCTTATCCCTATTTTAACTTTCATTTGTTCGTCATAGAAAGGCAGTGTCGTATTCTAAGAAAATACCTGCATCGTGTAATCTTGAGTACACGATTTCTGGCCTCGGTGTAAGGAGATGTGTACGCTCCTAGCCAGTGTATTCCCGCCATTTAGTGTCTAGCCATTTGGTGCAACTTACGGTTTTTGGATGAAAATTGAGCACATGATTTCTTATTCTCAGCAAATGGGGAGCAAGTTTCTCTGAAGAAGTGTCCCCGCAAATGTTGGTTCACATATCGGTTGTCGATTTAGGCTGTTTAATTTTTCACCAAACTAGAGAGTTGTGATGAAGGCAAAGACATCATTGGTTTTTTGACCCTATTTTGCTAACAGAAATCTTCATCCTAGACCTTCTTCCAGAGCAACAATGGCAAAAACCACATCATAAAATCGCAAATTAATTTCTAAGTGTTATAAGAAAAGAATACGGTTAACCAAGTATCTTGATAAGAAGAATTGCAAACCTGTTTCTAATTTTGTTCCAAGAACCTAATCAAAGAAAACATTCACTGTCTATTGAGATTGGATAGGTTCAACTTAAAATTCGATAAAATTTTGTTTTGGCAAGAAAAAGAGCCTCAAGTGTGAATTGTTCATTTTAGGTTAAATCTAAAAAAAAAATCTTCTCATGAAAGTAAAGAGCAGTATTAAACTCGAAAGAGTGCAAAATTTTGGCCAGTGAATGACTACGAGTGTTTTTTTTTTTTATTTATACATTTCTTTTTTTGGCCAATTTCCGTTCAAAACATTAGGCCTGAAAGTTATATTGTTGTACAAATGTTATATATGTACAAATACAGATAAATCTGCCCTCACGAGGTATTTTTTGATGAAGCCTTGATGGAAAAAAAGGTTAGCGTAAACAATTAGGAAGATTGAGAGCGTAGCAGAGTTGCGTCGTTCGTGTGGGGGAAGGCGATAGTCCCCAATAATTTGGATAAAAAATATAATTTATTAAGTAACTTTAAAACTGTTGTTTGTTTGAAGTTTAATTTTTTCTGTTTACTTCGAGCTGATAATTTTTTAATTAATCCATGCTCGTTTATAGCATAAAAAACGTAACAAACAGGGGTCCCATACGCTTCCTAATATGTTCGACATAAATGTCTATGCAAATATACCGCCACTTAAACCTTACCATCAAGTAAATAGGTAAGCTAGTTAATTACAAATTGCTAGTTAGTTACCCTGATATATAATGTTCATTTACTTCCTAAAATCAATCAGTTCAAGATTAGATTTTCTTGTTTTAAAACTTTCAAAGTGGAAATGAATACACCCTTTACGTCTACAAATAGGACAGAAGTAGGATCATTGAAGAAAATGAAGGCAGATATATGGGGTTGTCCCCTCCTCAATGCCTCGCTCTTTAAGCTAAAGTTTTTTATTAAAAAAAAATGAAGCTGTGAGGCAGAAACTTTAGCGTAAAGAGTGAGGCGTTGAGGAGGGGACAGCCCCTTTCGTATACGGAATAATTTCTGTTCGTTCTAAGTTTTAATGCCGTTCCTTACTTTTAGTTGAAAAAAACTTGTTTTTTATTTAATTTCTGATCGTTTTTTAAATAATGCTGGGAAATCTGGCACCTTCTTCATGGAAATGTCCCTTCCCCGAAGGAAATAAACTCCATGGAAAGATCCTCCTCCGTAACCCCTACTCCGACCCTGATCCCCCAATAGAAAAAAAATCCTCCTGAAAACGCCTGTATACTTCCCAATAACCAATACTATATGTAAACAATGGGCAAAGTTTATAACTTGCATCCCTTTCCCCGGGAACTGTGCGGGTTAAGTCATTCTTAAAGAAATATTAATTATATTTTCGACTATTCTGAATAAAATGGCTATCTCAAAATTATGATTGGGTGACTTCGGGAAATAAATGAGCGTGGGAGGGAGCCAAGTTGCCCTCCAATTTTTTCGGTCACTTAAAAAGGGCCTAGAACTTTTAATTTCCGTTCGAATGAGCCCTCTCACGATATTTTAGGATTAATGAATCGATACGATCACCCCTGGGAAAATAAAAAAAATATATAAAAAATAAACACGCATCCGTGATCTTTCTTCTGGCAAAAAATACAAAATTCCACATTTTTGCAGATAGGAGCTTGAAACTTCTATAGTAGGGTTCTCTGATACGCTGAATCTGATGGTGTGATTTTCATTAAACTTCTATGACTTTTAGGGGTTGTTTCCTCCTTTTTTTGAAAATAAGGCAAATTTTCTCAGGCGCGTAACTTTTGATGGTTAAGCTTAACTTGATGAAACTTATATATTCGAAATCAGCATAAAAATTTCATTCTTCTGATGTGTCTATTGGTATCAAAATTCCGTCGTTTAGAGTTTCGGTTACTATTGAGCCGGGTCGCTCCTTACTAACAGATCGTTACAACGAACTGTTTGACTGATAGTTAAGGGTATTAAAACCAAAAAATACGGCCATGAACACAAAAAGAGCACAAATATATAAAACTTACCTCGGTGATCATCATAAAAAGTACAAATATAGTGAACTTGTATCAGCCAACATCAACAAACACTTAAATGAAATGTACACTAAAAACAAGCTGCTTTAACAACATACACTTAGAAACCTACACTTACTTTGCTTTTTTCTTAAATTTAATTTCAACTCAACACTTCAGTAGCAAAAGAGAAATGCAATGCAATTTCTTAAACCTGATATAAATTGAAAAACAAGTTAAGCTTTACTCATTTTATCTAGCAAAAATTCCAGATACCTTGCTATCATAGGCAGCGCGCTTGCGCTGCCTAAGTAAAGAACGATGTGGGCACAAAGTGTTATTTTTTTTGTTTCTCCATACCTGGGCACTTCGTATCGAAGGAAATTAGAAATCGTGGGTTCTAGTGCCCTTTTTAATAGTCGAAAGTTATTGGAGGGCAACTAGCCCCCCCCCTCACGCCAATCATTCCCCCAAACACATCCAATCGAAATTTTGAGATAGCCAATTTGCTCAGCGTAGTTGATTTCCAGATAGAAAATGAGTTTTTGACGAAAGTTATTGGAGGGCAACTAGCCCCCCCCCGCTCACGCCAATCATTCCCCCAAACACATCCAATCGAAATTTTGAGATAGCCAATTTGCTCAGCGTACTTTATTTCCAGATAGAAAATATGTTTTTGAGGAGGAAACTCCCCCACAACCCTCAGGGCAAGGGTTTTAAGTTATCCCCTGGGGGCATATA
>JAQQPU010000220.1:96133-120675 GCA_029168905.1 Artemia sp. Kazakhstan ARC1039 | reverse complement strand
AAAATTGTGAGATAGCCATTTTGTTCAGCGTAGTTGATTTCTAGATAGAAAATATATTTTTGAGGAAGATACTCCCCCACAACCCTCAGGGCAAGTGTCTTAAGTAATGCCCTGGGGTCAAATAAGGTTTTTGTTGAAGGCGTTGTCATAGAAACTTCAAAACAGGCTCATTCGATTGGAAATTCAAAGGGCTAGTGCCCTTTTTAATAGTCGAAAGGGATTGGAGGGCAACTAGCCCCCCCACGCCCATCATTCCCCCAAACACACCCAAGCAAAATTTTGAGATAGCCATTTTGTTCAACATAATTGATTTCAAGATAAGAAATGTGTTTTTTCGGAGGACACTCCCCCACAACCCTCAGTGCAAGGGTTGTAAGTTATGCCCTGGGGGTATATAAGGTTTTGTAGAAGGGGTTGTCGTAGAAACTTCAAAATAGGCTCATTCGCTTGGAAATTCAAAGGGCTAGTGCCCTTTTTAATAGTCGAAAGGGATTGGAGGGCAACTAGTCCCCCCCGCTACGACCATCTTTCCACCAAACACATGCAATCAAAATTGTGAGGTATAGTGTATTATTTTTTGTTGTTGTTGTTGTTTAGGCCAGGGCACTTCATATCGAAGGAGTTGTCGTGGGAACTTCGAATTGGGCCCATTTGATTGAAAATAGAAAGGGCTGATGCCCTTTTTAATAGTCGAAAGTGATTGGAAGGCAACTAATCCCCCTTCCACTCCCACCCTCCCATTCGCCCATTATGTTTCAGAACTCAATGTTGCCTTAAGATTAAATCAAAATGCACTGTGATAATTTTAATTCCCAATAAGGCATCTCAACAGAATTCCAAGAACGACTGAGGTTATTATGTTCAAACTTTTGAGGCTACTTCTGCTCTTAAAATTGAACCAAATCAAAATAGTTTAAGTGTACCAAAGCTATCAAAGAAAGCAAACAGATTTTTTGCGAATGGTAACAAGTTTTCCATTTCAGGTCAACTAAAGGAGGTATGAAACTAAGTTAAACAGTACTATTTGTGTCCAGATTTTTAAAATGGAGTATGTTGTTAAAAATTGCTGAAAATTTTTCTCCGGCATACAAATAGCAGGCCAAACTATAAAGTCTTAAAAAACGAAAAGATTTAAAGTTTTATTTCCTTTTTCCCTGAAAAGACTATGTCAATATAAAACGAACGGAAATTAATTAAAAAAACTTTTTCCACAAAATAAGTTTTTCAAAGAAAAGTAAGGAACTCCATTAAACAAAAATGAGAAAAATAAAATCAAATAATCTTCCAAGGTCGAAACTACCACAAATCCGCATCGATAAATAAATGAAACCCAAAACGAACATAAATTAAAATAAATAACCAAGTCAAACTCAAAACGAGCAGAAATTAAAGTAAATTGGGGGCAAAACCCCTATGCCTTCCCAAGGCCAGAACAAAATTTGCACTTTACTGAAAAAAAATATAAATATTTTTACTTTTATAACTTTAACAAATCAAATAATTTTAACATTTTGATTACTAAATATCAGTATATGTATATTAAACTGAAAATGCACATTCATTTGTGTTTTTTCAGTAAAGTGCAAATTTTGTTATTTATTGTTATTTATTCGGTTATTTATTGTAATTGTTGTTCGTTTTGGGTTTCATTTATTTATCGATGCCGATTTGTGGTAGTTTCGACCTTGTTAGATTATTTGATTTTATTTTTGCTCATTTTTTGTTTAATGGAGTTCTTTACTTTTCTTTGAAAAACTTATTTTGTGGAAAAGTTTTTTTTTATTAATTTTACAAAAAAACTGAGGCGACGTACTATTTAAGACACCTGGAAGTTTCAGCTCATTTTTTCCAAATATCTTTTCCCTTATCATAGAGAGCCCCTGGCATCGGCTCAAGCAGTGCATCAAATAATCCTCTTTAACTGCAAAGCGGGTGAGTATATCTGACTTCATTGGGACATCTTTTTTTAGCATATCTTTTAAGTCTTGCGTTAATTGGCAGGTAGTTAGCTCTGAGTTGCATCCACAATGTCAAGTATCTAGCTGGTAAATTCAGCTTAATGTAGAACTCCGCCCCATAAACCAGCTTAACATCCTTATAAAACTTTAATGTTTCTTATTTGTTCATCTCCTCACTCCATTTCTGGATCTTTTGATTCTCTAGTACTATCTTAATCTCATTCTTCCCATTTGCGTTTATATCCATTGGTCCTCTACCTTCATTCCAAACAAAAGAAAATCCTGTTTTGTCTAAAATGTCTTTTATACATATTTAGTCTCTCTTTAAACGAAATCACAAAGAAAACAAACTTTCAAAATATTTTTGGGAAAGCTATTGTTTTAGAAATTGGCTAAAGGTCTGTATGAACACTAAGGGTATTATCGCCTTTGAAATTAAAGAAATGAAAGGACGTTTAAATACATAGAAAGGCATGGTCATCAAGACATTGGTCAAAGTGACAGTTAGTAGGCTGTTTATTAAACCTACCCACTCTTTGATAAATCAAAATGGGACATCAAGGGTCAAGGTTAATTCTGGTTGAAGTTCAAGGTCAACTTCTAGGGTCAAAGTTAAGTTTGCTATGAGCTCGGTCAATTTTAATTACTCGTATGTTGTCAACTGCCTTGTTATCAAGAAGCAAGGAAAAAGCGGATTGGCCTCGATTCATGAATGCATATTAACAATAAATTACTCTTTCAGTAATAAGAATGCCTTAATCTTTTAGTAATGTAGCCTTATCAACGCAGATTTTGGACTGTATTATGGTACTTGCAGGAGTTTGAGCTGATGAGAAACTATGACAATAAATTTTTTAGCTTTTGAATTTTGCGCATTTCTGGAATCCATTTATTTTCCTTTCTTTGAACAATCTACAGCAGTAATAGTGCCATATCAAGCGTGCAGAGATGTTTTTTTTTTTTTTTGGAAGACATAACAGTACTACTCATAGAGCTGACTGAAATGGTTTTTGTCCCCTCTGATGCTGGAATAAGTATGATGTCGGGGGCAATCTTTAAAAGTGCACTGGTTAGAACTACTGAATGGATTTCATCATTATATTACATGCGCGTCAAACCAACATAGCCAGAAGAATATGTGGGAGGGATATTGGAGGAATTGATCTTACGAAATGGTTTGATTTGATACGGGAAGTTGATTAGGTTCTCTAGGGTTCTTCAGATTGGCTTTGAGGGGGTGGGAATTCCTAACTCTATTCATCAGGTGTCGGGTGTAGATTGTATGGTAGTACCAGTGGAATGTGACCTTATTCTTTGCTTGGCCCTTTAGCCGCTACTATTTTCTTCCTTACTGGTTTAATATTATGGCGGAGGTTTAACAGCGATTCCCTAAGGCACTTGAGGATCAATGAACTTTATCAAGGCCATCTCCTAGGGTACTTTTGAGGTTGAACGAACTTTATCAAGGTCATCCCCTAGGGTACTGTTGAGGTTGAACGAAGTTTTATCAAGACCATCCTCTATTGAGGTTGAACGAACGTTAGTTGTGCAATGATATAGCTCTAAGGCACTTTTAAGGAGCAATGAACTCTGAACAAACCCCGACAACTGTGAAACAGATTGTATAATGATCTAAGATGTTCGGTGAAGATTTTCTGATGATTTCAGAAATATTTGACTGATGTAGTCTTGATGTTCCTAAGGCACTCTTATGAACTCTTACTGATTCATCTGTTTTTGAGCGTTAGTTGCGCAATGATATAGATCTAAGGTGCTCTTGAGTTACTACTTCTATAGAAGCTCTACACCTTTTAAAAGAGAGTGAGTAGCCCCTCGCCTATAGGTTCCATTTCTAAAGAAGCTCTACACCTTTTCAAAGAGAGTGAGCAGCCCCTCACATATAGTTTCCATTTCTATGGGACCTATAAACCTTTTCAAAGAGAGTGAACAGCCCCTTGCATATAGGTTCCATTTCTATGGGACCTATACACCTTTTGAACAAACTTTAGTTGCGCAATGATATAGCCCTAAGGCGCTTTTGAGGAGCAATGAACTTTAGTTGCGCAATTATATAGCTCTATGGCGCGTTTAAGGATCAATGAACTCTGAACAAACCTGGACAATTGTGACACAGATTGCATAATGATCTAAGATGTTTGCTAAAGATTTTCTAATGATTTCAGAAATTTTGACTAGTTGAGGTTGAAGGAACTTTATCAAAGACATCCTCTATTGAGGTTGAACGAACTTTAGTTGCGCAGTGATATAGCTCTAAGGTGCTTTTAAGGAGCAATGAACTCTGAATAAACCCGGAAAACTGTGAAACAGACTGCATAATGATCTGAGATGTTCTCTAAAGAATTTCTGACAATTTCAGGAATATTTGAGTGGTTTAGTCTTGATATCTCTAAGGCACTCTTATGATATAGTCCTATAGAATTATTTTTTTTGTAACAAGTCGATGCAAAAAATAGTTCATAGAAATGTATTGACGGAAACCCTCGCATACTTCCTTATGAATTACCAATTAAATGAAATCAGTAGTAAGCTATAAACAAGTTCGACCGTGCCCAATGACTTCATGAATTATTTGCATGGCGTAGGAATCGAATGCGAGGCCTGAGATTTCCTACGACGCTTTAGCCATCTGAACCAACATGTCAATGATAATATTATTTTCTTAGAAATACATTCTAAGGAATATGTTTCATGCATTTGCTATGCCATTAAATTGTATCTGTTTTTATATCATGTATCATCTTTAGTTTAAAAAAACTCCCCTCCCTACTAGTTCTTCTCGAGCCTTTTAATTCAATTCGTGAAATATTTTTGAACCTTGAACCTTCAGAGGAGGGTAAAGGGCAATATCACAACTAAAAAGTGCATAAATACTGCCTTTGAATGGTTTGAGAGCTTAGCCCTTGATATGAATCCGACTTATTTTTGATTCTTTGCATTTTATTTTTTTTGGGTGGGGGGGTGGGCTTAGAATTATATTTTTAATAAGTCAATGCTAAAAAATTGCTCATAGAAATATATTGACTAAAACCCTTGCATATCACCTTATGAATTAACAATTAAATGAAATCAGTAGTAAGCTATAAATAGGTCTAACCGAGCCCACTGAAATCATGAATTATTTGTCTGGTATAGGAATCGAATGTAGGATCAAAGGTTTCTTATGTTGCTGTAGCCATCTGAACCAACATATCAATGATAATATTATTTTCTTCCAAATACATTCTAAGCAATAGGTTTCATGCATTTGCCATGACATTGAATTGTACGTGTTTGTATATTATATATCATGTTTAGTTAAAAAAAACTCCCCTCCCTACTAGTTGTTTTTTAACATTTTAATTCAATTCGTGAAATATTTTGAACATGGACCTTCAGGGGGCGGTAAAGAGCAATATCAAAACTGAAAAGTGCATAAAGATGCCTTTGAATGGTTTGCGAGCTTAGCCCTTGAAGCGAATCTTACTTATTTTTTATTTCGAACATTTTAATTGTTTTTTTTGGGAGGGGGTGGGGCTTAGAACTATTTTTGAATTAGTCGATGCTAAAAAATTGTTCATAGAAATATATTGACAGAAACCCTCGCATATCACCTTATGAATTAACAATTAAATGAAATCAGTAGCAAGCTATAAATAGGTCTGACCGTGCCCACTAGAATCATGAATTATTTGTCCTGTGTAGGAATCGAATGTAGGGTCTGAGATTTCTTACGATGCTGCAGTCATATGAACCAACATGTCAATGATATTTTTATTTTCTTACAAATACATTCTAAGCAATAGGTTTCATGCATTTTCTATGCCATTGAATTGTTTGTGTTTGTATATCATATATCCTCTTTAGTTTTAAAAAACTCCCCTCCCTACTAGTTGTTCTCGAACCTTATAATTTAATTCATGAAATATTTTTGAGCCTGGAACTTCATGGGACAGAAAAGAGCAATATCAAAATTAAATAGTGCATAAAAGATGCCTTTGAATGGTTTGCGAGCTTAGCCCTTGAGGCGAATCGTACTTATTTTTGATTCCAAATATTTAAAAATTTTTTAACTGAAGTTTTTAAAACTTTTTCATGTCTTAAAATGATCCGCGCAGAAAAAGGCTAAGCCAAAAACAAAATGCCACAAAAAAATGTCACAAAGGAAAAAACACGTCGCAAAGAAAACAAAAATGTCTCTAAGCAAAACAGCAACGTCTCGAAGGAAAAGAAAACGTCACAAAAAACATAAAACGTCTCGAAGACAAAAAACGTCTCAAAGTAAAAAAAAAGTCGCAAACAAAAAGAACAACGTCGCAAAGAAAACAAAAAAGTCTCCAAGCTAAAAAAATAATGTCTCGAAGAAAAAAAAGTCACAAAGAATTTTTTCGAAACCCTATTTGTTTTTTCAAACTATTTTTTCAAACCTAAATGATTCACGAAGAAAAAAACGTGTAAGCTAAAAACAAAATGTCACAAAAAATATTACAAAGACAAAAAAACTTCGCAAAGAAAACAAAAACGTCTCCATGAAAAACCTTAACGTCTCGAAGGAAAAAAACGTCATAAATAATAAATTACGTCTCAAAAAAAAAACAGTCTCAAAGTAAAAAAAACGTCACGAATCAAAAACATCGTCGCAAAGAAAACAAAAAGTCCCCAAAGCCTCCAATGACCTGCATTCAAATTAGGTTCATTTAGGTTCACTTAGCGTGGTGCCACGCTAAGTGAACCTAAGTGAACCTAATTTGAATGCCTGTCTTTGAAAAAAAATACATGTACCTGAATGAAGGTACAAAATCTGTTGTCCTGCCATCTATATCTAAATAGAAATACATGGCAACACTTGGATTACGAAAAAATATTGCTATTATGACTATAAATGAATAGATGGTAGCAACTGAAATATTTGAAGTGTGACATTTTGTTGTATGTATGTCTGAAAATTCCTGTTAATGTCTCTCTGCCTTTAGAATAGAAATTCTAAATGATGGGGTTGCTGGCATACCCTATAAAAATATTGCTGTTTACTTTTCCCAGTGTCCGTCTTTTTTGGTTTGCATGTCTGAATTTATTTGTTTGAATGCTTTTTTGTCTCTCTCACTTTCTGTGCATGTGTGTCTAAACGAGTGTTTGCTATTCGCATTGTCTGTTTTTGTCTGTTTGTATGTCTGAATCTGTATTATTGTATGTGTTTTTGTCTCTCGCACTCTCTGTGTCTATGTGTCTGGGAGAGCGTCTGCTTGTTCCAGTTTCTGTCTTTGTCTTTTTCTACGTCTGAATCTATGTGATTGTCTATGTTTTTGTCTTTGTCACTTTCTTTGTCTGTGTATCTGGGTGGTTGCTTGCTTGTCCCAATGCCTGTCTCTGTCGGTTTGCAAGTCTGAATTTATATGTTTTTGTGTGCGTTTTTGTCTCTCTCACCCTCTGTGCCTGTGTGTTTGAGCTGGTGTTTGCTTGTATCAGTGCCTGTCCTTGTTGGTTTGTATGTCTGACTTGTGTATTTCTATGTGTTTGCGTCTGTCTCACTCTCTAAAGCTGTGTGACTGGGCGGGTGTTTGCTTTTTCCCGTGTCTGTGCCTGTCTTTGTCAGATTGCATGTCTGAATTTATGTGTTTGTTTGCGTTTTTGTCACTCTCACTCACTGTGTGAGTGTGTCTGGGGCGGGTGTTTGCTTGTCCCAGTGCCAGTCTTTGTCTATTTGTATGTCTGAATCTATGTATTTGTATATGTTTTTTTTTCTCTTTGTGCCTCTGTGTCTCCGC
This sequence comes from Artemia sp. Kazakhstan ARC1039, assembly GCA_029168905.1. NCBI lineage: Eukaryota > Metazoa > Arthropoda > Branchiopoda > Anostraca > Artemiidae > Artemia > Artemia sp. Kazakhstan ARC1039. The sequence continues at coordinate 112,955 of JAQQPU010000220.1, read as the reverse complement.
GGGTGTTATGCTTTTCCCAGTGTTTGTGAATGTCTGTTTGTATGTCTGAATCTGTATGTTTGTATGTGTTTTTGTCTCTTTCACTCTCTGTGTCTGTGTGTTTGAGTGGGTGTTTGCTTGTATCAGTGTCTGTCTTTATTGGTTTGTATGACTGAAATTTGTATTTCTGTGTGTTTGCGTCTCTCTCACTCTCTAACTCTGTGTGACTGGGTGGGTGTTTGCTTGTTCCATTGTCTGTGCCTGTCCTTGTCGGTTTGCATGTCTGAATTTATGTATTTGTTTGCTTTATTTTTACTCTCACTCTCTGTGTCAGTGTGTCAAGGGTGGGTGTTTGCTTGTCCAAGTGCCTGTTTTGTCTATTGGTATGTCTGAATATATGTATTTGTATGTGTTTTTGTCTCTCTCACTCTCTGTGCCTGTATGTGTACGCGGGTGTTTGCTTGTCCCAGTGTTTGTTAATGTCTGTTTGTGTGTCTGAATCTGTATGTTTGTATGTGTTTTTGTCTCTCCCACTCTCTGTGTGTCTGGGAGGGTGTTCGCTTGTCCCAATGCCTGTCCTTGTCGGTTTGCATGTCTGAATTTATATTTTGTTTTGTCTCTCTCCACTCTCTGTGCGTGTTTGTCTATGCGAGCATTTGCTTGGCCCAGTGTCTGTCTTTGTCTCTTTCTATGTCTGTATCTATGACTTGTCTAGGTTTTTGTCTCTCTCACTCTCTTTCCCTCTGTGCCTGGGTGGGTTTTTTCTTGTCCCAGTGCCTGTCCTTGTCGGTTTGCATGTCTGAATTTATATTTTTTTTTGTCTCTCTCACTCTCTGTGCCTGTGTGTCTATGCGGATGTTTGCTTGTCCCAGTGTTTTTTTTCTCTGTTTGTATGTCTGAATCTGTAGGTTTGTATGCGTTTTTGTCTCTCTTACTCACTGTGTCTGTGTGTCTGTGAGGGTTTATGCTTGTCCTAGTGTCTGTCTTTGTCTTTTTCTACGTCTAAATCTATGAATTTGTCTATTTTGTGTCTCTCTCACTCTCTTTGCCTGTGTGTCTGGCGGGTGTTTGCTTGTCGCAGTGTCGGTCTTTGTCTGTTTGTATGTCTGAATCTATATGTTTGTGCGTGTTTAAGTCTCTCTCACTCTCTGTGCCTGTGTGCCTGGGCGGGTGTTTTCGTGTCCCAGTGTCTGTCTTTTTCTCTTTCTATGCCTGAATCTATGTGTTCTTATATGTTTCTGGTCTATCTAACTCTCATTGCCTGTGTGTCAGGGTGGGTGTTTGATTGTCCCAGTGCCTCTCTTTGTCAGTTGGCATGTTTGAATTTATATTTTTGTATGCGTTTTTTCTCTCTCTCACTCCCTATGTGTCTGAGCAGGTGTCCGCTTGTACCAGTGTTTGTCTTCGTCTGTTCGTATGTCTTAATTGTGAATTTGTATGTGTTTTTGTCTCTCTCAATCTCTAAGCCTGTGTGTCTGGGCTGGTGTTTGCTTATTCCAGTGCCTGTGCCTGTCTTTGTTAGTTTGCATGTCTTAATTTATGTGTTTGTATGGTTTTTTGTGCTCGCTCTCAGTGCCTGTGTGTTTAAACAGGTAGTTGCTTGTCCCAGTGTCTGTCTTTGTCGGATTGTAAGTCTGAATCTATGTATTTGTATTTGTTTTTGTCTCTCTCACTCTCTTTGCATGTTTGTCTGGGCGTGTGTTTTCTTGTTCCAGTGCCTGTCTTTGTCGGTATCCATTTCTTAATATATGTGTTTGTATGCTTTTTTGTCTATCTCACTCTCTGTGCCAGTGCGTCTGGGCGGATGTTTGCTTATCCCAGTGTATGTCTTTGTCTGTTTGTAATAATGAATTGTGTATTTGTATGCGTTATTGTCTCTCTCACTCTACGCCTGTGTGTCTGGGCGGATTTTGCTTGTCTCAGTGTCTGTCCTTGTCTGTTTGCATGTCTGAATTGTGTATTTGTATGTGTTTTGTCTCTCTCACTGTCTAAGGCTGTGCGTCTGGGCGGGTGTTTGCATGTCCCAGGGTCTGTCTTTGTGAGTTTGCAAATCTAAAAATATATGTTTTTATGTATTTTTGTCTTTCTCACTCTTTGTGCCAATGTGTCTGGGCGGGGTTTGCTTGTCCCAATGTCTGTCTTTGTCTGTTTCTAACCCTGAATATATGTGTTTCTATGTGTCTTTGTCTTTTTTTATGTCTGAATCTATGCATTTGTATGTTTTTTTGTCTCCCAGTCTCTTTACCTCTTTGTTTGGGCGGGTATTTGTTTGTGCCAGTGCCTGTCTTTGTTGGTGTGCATGTCTGAATTTATGTGTTTGTATGCGTTATTGTCTCTGTCACTCTCCTTGCCTGTGTGTCTGGGTGGAGTTTGCTTGTCTCAGTGTCTGTCCTTGTCTGTTTGCATGTCTGAATTGTGTATTTGTATGTGTTTTGTCTCTCTCATTGTCTCAGGCTATGTGTCTGGGTGGGTGTTTGCTTGTACCAGTGCCCGTATACGCTTTTATGTCTCTCACTGTCTGTGCCTGCGTGACTGGGTGGGTGTTTGCTTGTATCAGTGTTTGTCTTTGACTGTTTGTACGTCTGAATTGCAAATATAATTCGTGACATTTCGTGACATTTTTTAAACTAAAAACGGTTTTAATTTTCTTCGAGACGTTGCTTTTAGCTTGGAGACGTTTTGTTTCCTTCGCGACGATGCTTTTTTATTCGTAATGTTTTTTTCCTTTGAGACATTTTTTTTTCTTCAAGACATTTTTTTCCTTTGTGACGTTTGTTTTCCTTCGAGACATTAAGGTTTTTCTTGGAGACATTTTTATTTTCTTTGCGACGTTTTTTGGTTTGTAATGTTTTTTGTGACATTTTGTTTTTAGTTTAAACGTTTTTTTCTTCGTGAATCATTCTAAAACATGAAAAATAGTTTGAAAAAACTTAAGTTCTAAAAAAATTCTTTGTAACGTTTTTTTGAGACATTATTTTTTAGCTTGGAAACGTTTTTGTTTTTTTTGCGACGTTGTTTTTTATATTTGCGACGTCTTTTTACTTTGAGACATTTTTTGTCTTCGAGTCCTTTTTCGTTCTTTGCTTCGTTTTTTTCCTTCGAGACGTTGCTTTTTTACTTGGAGATATTTTTGTTTTATTGCGACGTGTTTGTTTTGCTTTGTGACTTTTTTTTTATTTTTGACATTTTGTTTTTTGCTTAGCCTTTTTTTCATGGATATTTTAAGACGTGGAAAAGTTTGAAAAAACTTCAGTTCAAAAAATATTAAAATGTTTGGAATCAAAAATAAGTAAGATTCGCTTCAAGGGCTAAGCTCGCAAACCATTCAAAGGTATCTTTTATGCAGTTTTTAGTTTTGGTATAACAACTAGTAGGGAAGGGAGTTTTTTTAAATAAAGACGATACATGATACAAGAAAACATACAATTCAATAGCATAGCAAATGCATGAAACCTATTGCTTAGAATGTATTTGTAAGAAAACAAAAATATCATTGACATGTTGGTTCATATGACTACAGCATCGTAAGAAATCTCAGACCCTACATTTAAATCCTACACAGGACAAATAATTCATGATTCCAGTGGGCACGGTCAGACCTATTTATAGCTTGCTACTGATTTCATTTAATTGTTAATTCATGAGGTGATATGCGAGGGGTTTTTGTCAATATATTTCTATGACATTTTTTAGCATCGACTTATTCAAGAAAATAATTCTAAGCCCCCGTCCCCCCCCCCCCCCAAAAAAAAAAAATTAAATGTTCGGAATCAAAGATAAGTAAGATTTGCCTCAAATGCTAAGCTTGCAAACCATTCAAAGGCATCTTTTATGCACTTTTCAGTTTTGATATTACTCTTTACCGTCCCCTGAGGGTCCAGGTTGAAAACTATTTCAAGAATTGAATTAAAAGATCCAAGAACAACTAATAGGGAAGGGAGTTTTTTAAAACTAAAGATGATACATGGTATAAAAACACATACAATTCAATGACACAGCAAATGCTTGAAACCTATTGCTTAGAATGTATTTGTAAGAAAATAATAATATCATTGACATGTTGGTTCTCATGGCTACAGCATCGTAAGAAATTCTAGACCCTATATTCAATTCCTACACCAGAAAAATAATTCATGATTTCAGTGGGCACGGTCAGACCTATTTATGGCTTACTACTGATTTAATTTAATTGTTAATTCATAAGGTGATATGAGAAGGTTTCTGTAAATATATTTCTATGAACAATATTTTAGCATTGACTTACTCCAAAAACAAATAATTCTAAGCCAAAGTTAAAAAATAATTCTAAGCCCAACCCCCAAAAAATTAAAATGTTTGGAAACAAAAATAAGTAAGATTCGCCTCAAGGGCCAAGCTCGCAAGCCATTGAAAGGCATCTCTTATGCACCTTTTTGTTTTGATATTGCTCTTTACCATCCCCTGAAGGTCCGGGTTAAAAAATATTTCGTGATTTGAATCAAAAGGGTCAAGAACAAGTGGTAGGAAGGGGTGTTAAAACTAAAGATGATACATGATATAATGTATCAGATGATACATGATATGATACATGATGTTTATGCACTTTTTAGTCGTGATATTGCTCTTTACCATCCTCTGAAGGTTCAAGGCTCAAAAATATTTCACGCATTGAATTAAAAGGCTCGAGAAGAACTAGTAGGGAGGGGAGTTTTTTAAATCTAAAGATGATACATGTTATACAAACATATACAATTCAAAGGCATAGCAAATGCATGAAACCTATTGATTAGAATGTATTTGTAAGAAAATAATAATATCATTTACATGTTGGTTCAGATGGCTACAGCATCGTAAGAAATCTTAGACCTTACAATTGTTCCTAAACCAGACAAATAATTCATGATTTCAGTGGGCACGGTCGGACTTATTTATAGGTTACTCCTGATTTCATTTTACTGTTAATTCATAAGGTGATATGCAAGGGTTTCTGCCAATATATTTCTATGAACAATTTTTAGTATCGAATTATTCCAGAAAAAATAATCCTAAGCCGCTCCCCCCCCCCAAAAAAAAATTCAAATGCGAAGAATAAAAAAATGAGTCAGATTCGCCTAAAGGGCTAAGCTCGCAAACGCATTCAAAGTGAATTTTTATGCACTTTTTAGTTTTGATGTTGCTCTTTACCATCCCCTGAAGGGTCAAGGTTCAAAAATATGTCACGAATTGAATTAAAAGGTTCGATAACAACTAGTAGAAAGGGGAGTTTTTTTTAACTAAAGATGATACATGATATAAAAACAGATACAATTTAATGGCATAGCAAATACATGAAACATATTCCTTAGAATGTATTTCTAAGAAAATAATAATATCATTGACATGTTGGTTCACATGGCTAAAGCATCGTAGGAAGTCTCCAGCCTCATATTCGATTCTTACGCCATGTAAATAATTCATGATTTCATTGTGCGCGGTTGGACTTTTTTATAGCTTACTACTGATTTAATTTAATTGTTAATTTATAAGGTGATTTGCGAGGTTTTCTGTCAATACATTTCTATGAACAATTTTTTAGCATCGACTTGTTCCAAAAAAAATTCTATAGGACTATATCATTGTGCAACTAACACTCAAAACCATAAAAATCAGTAAGAGCTCGCAAGAGTGCTTTAGAGATATCAAGACTACACAAGTCAAATGATCCTTAAATTATCAGAAAATTCTTAGCGAACATCTTAGATAATTATACAATCTGTTTCACAATTTTCCGGGTTCGTTCAGAGTTCATTGCTCCTTAAAAGGGCCTTAGAGCTATGTCGAAGCACAACTAAAGTTCGTTCAACCTCAATAGAGAATGGCCTTGATAAAGTTCGTTTAACCTCAACTATTCAAAATTTCTAAAATTATCAGAAAATATTTAGCGAATATCTTAGATCATTATGCAATCTGTTTTACAATTGTCCAGGTTTGTTCAGAACTCATTGCTCCTTAAGCGAGCCATAGAGCTTTATCATTGCGCAACTAAAGTTTGTTGAATCTCAAAGAGGATGGCTTTGATAAAGTTCGTTCAAACTCAACTAGTCAAATATTTCTGAAATCATCAGAAAATCTTTAGCGAACATCGTAAATCATTATGCAATCTGTTTCACAATTGACCGGGTTTGTTCAGAGTTCATTGCTCCTTAAAAGTCCCATAGATCTATATCATTGCGCAACTAAAGTTCGTTCAACCTCAATAGAGGATGGCTTTGATAAAGTTCATTCAATATTAACCCGTCAAATATTTCTGAAATTATCAGAAAATCTTTATCGAACATCTTAGATAATTATGTAATCTGTTTCACAATTGTCCGGGTATGTTCAGAGTTCATTGCTCCTTAGAAGTACCTTAGACCTATATCATTGCGGAATTAAAGTACATTGCTCCTCAAAAGCGCCTTACGGCTATATCATTGCGCATCTAAAGTTCGTTCAAAAGGTGTATAGGTTCCATAGAAATGGAACCTTTGTGCAAGGGGCTACTTACTCTCTTTGAAAAGGTGTATAGGTCCTACAGAAATGGGACCTATATGCAAGGGGCTGTTCACTCTCTTTGAAAAGGTGTACAGGTCCCATAGAAATGAACACTATATGCGAGGGGCTACGCACTTTCTTTGAAAAGGTGTAGAGCTTCTATAGAAATGGAACCTATATGATAGGGGCTACTCACTCCCTCTTAAAAGGTGTAGAACTTCTATAGTAGTGACTTAAGAGCACCTTAGAACTATATCATTGTGCAACTAACACTCAAAACCAGAGAAATCTGTAAGAGTTCACAAGAGTGCCTTAGGAACATCAAGACTACATCAGTCATATATTTCTGATATCATCAGAAAAGCTTTAGTGAACATCTTAGATCATTATTCAATCTGTTTCACAGTTGTTCGGGTTTCTTCAGAGTTCATTGCTCCTTAAAAGCAACTTAGAATAATATCACTGCACCACTAAAAGTTCGTTCAACCTCAATAGAGGATGGTCTTGCTAAAGTTCGTTCAATCTCGAGAGTATCCTAAGGGATGACCTTGATAAAGTTCGTTCAACCTCAAGAGTGCTCTAAGGTAGGGACTGGATAAAGTTCATTGATCCTCAAGAGTGCCCTAGGGAATCGCCATTAAACCTTCTTCAAGATATTAAACCAGTAAGGAAGAAAAGAGTAGTGTCTATAGGGCCAAGAAAAGTATAACGTCACATTCTACTGGTACGACGCTTATTCAAATTTTGACTTCCCAAAGCTTTTACTGTGAATTAATTATACATTCTTTGTTTTCAGTAATTATTCTCGGACAAAATAAGAAATATCTGGACTGGAATGAATGAAGAATCAACAACACAAATGCTGCTTCTACTATTGTTTACCACACTTGCAGGTAGGCACAAATTTGAATTTGAGTGGCTATGTAAATTTGATTGCTGACTTAACAACTATCAGAAGGAATTTTTTGTCATTTTTTTTGTCACAAATTTATTTGTCTAACTTAGCCGATGATACAAGAAAAGGTCAACAAGAGTGCTCGTTACAATAAAGCATTAAATTTAAGTTCTACTTCTGATCTTGTTCAAACTTTCCCATGCACATACGCTGGTTTGCTATCATAGCCAGGACAATAGCATTGCCTAAGTCATCAGCAGTGTGGCTTCAAAGTATTACTTTTTTTTCTGCCTTTTTAACCAAGCCGCTTCGCATGAAAATTTTTTTCATGAACTTTAGAGGGAGTAATTCGACTGGAAATGGAAAGTTCTAGTACCCTTTCTAGTCGAAAGTCATGGGAGAGCAACAAGCCCCCATGCTCTATTCAGCTGCCCTACCTCATAAGATATACGATCAAAATTGTGGAATAACATTTTTCTTCAAAATAGTCAAAAAGCGCAATAGCAATATGCCTCTGGGCATGATATGACACCCAAAACCCCTGGGTTAAAGGCTGTATGCTATGTGTGTTGTGGTAGGTGATACCAGCGATGCGTCGTAGGGATTTGGTTTCAAAGGCAGCTAGGCGGCATTGATCGTCTTTTTTAAGCGTCCAGGATTCACAGGCATAGATGGAGATCGGAATAATGAGGGAGTCGAAGAATCTCGTTTTGAGAGTTGTTGTTAAGTTCTTATTCCTCCAGATGGGCATCAGAGCTTTAAAACTGGAGTTCGCAAGTGTCAGGCGTCTCTTGATGTCTTTGAGTTGGTTGTTATCAGAATTCAGTAAGCTCCCAAGGTAGGTGAAGCCTTCCACACACTCAATGGCATCTCCACCAAGCTTAAGGCTGAGATTTACCTGTTAATCGAGCTTGCGTGAGTAGCGCATGGCTTGCGTTTTTGAAGTGTTGATGGCCATCCCGAAGAGGCTGGTAGACGATTGAACACTGTTAGCCTGAGATTGTAGATCTTGAAGGGACTCGGCTATTAGGTCTATGTCATCAGCATATGCTAGTTTGTCTATCACCACTCCTCCAAAAAGGGCGCTGAGTGAGTTGTCTGTGAGTGAAAGGGCTGCAGTTTGGAAGAGATTGAACAGCTACGGTGATATTGGGCAACCTTGAAGCACTCCGGTAGAGGTTTTGAATCTCTCGGTAAGTCCTTCTCCAGTCATGAAGCGGCTTCTGAACTTCTTATACATGTCTTTGATCAGCGAGATCAGGTTGGATGGGATGCCAAAGTGAAGAAGGATGTACCATAGACCTTCTCTCCATATCCGACTGAAAGCTTTTTTAAAGTCTATGAAAAGGTGGTAGATGTTGCGGCCAAGTTCGCAATACTTTTCCATGATCTGTCGAACAGTGAATATCTGATCAATTGTTGATCTATTTGGTCGGAAGCCGGCTTGGTATTCTGGAATGACCATTGAGGAAATGGCTCGTATACGCCCAAGCATGACTCTTGTGAGGATTTTTGCTGTGTGGCTGGTAAGACTTATCGGGTGGTAGTTGTCGCAGACAGCCTTAGAGCCTTTCTTATGCAGGGAGATTATCGTGGCTTCGCACCAGGGTGAGGGGAAGTGACATTTTTCCCAAGCAGCGGTGGCAATTTTGTGGTAAAGGTCAAGGCGTGGTTTGCAGTTTACTTTCAGTAGTTCGGGCTGGATTCCGGGGTCGGCAGCTTTATTTGTTTTCAAGTCTCTGATAGCTGCTTCTATTTCAGAGTGAAGAGGGGGAGGACTTGGGTCAGTAGAGGTTGTGGGGAAAGTATCGAGAATTATTGGGTCGGGGTGGATGTCCAGATTTAGTTTATTTTCAAAATGGTTTTTCCATCGAGAGCGATTCCGTCTGTGGATTGTATTTGGTTTCCATGTTCGTCGATAAGGGAACACACTTCAATGTCCTTCTTATTGGCCAATTCCCGCACTCTTCTATATATGTAGTGGGGGTTTCCTTTCTTGAAGGCAGATTCACATTGATCACATGTTTCTTTAATAAAAGCACGATGAGCACGTCTGATGGTTTTCTCTACAGCTCGTTTGGGGTGCTTTTATCGATCCCTACTTTCTTTATCTTACTTGTTCGTGAGTTGGCGCTTTCTGTCTCAGAGGGAAATGATCTCGTCTGTTATCCATGGTTTCTGATTGTTTTTTTTTTGGGGTACCCAGTGTGGAATGAGCGACATCACATATGATATTTGTGCTGCTAGTCACCAGGTTGTCAATATCTTCCTTAGACAGGATAGTTGTAGAGCTCCACGTGAGTTCCGAAATTTTTTTGGATAGAATGGTGATATAGGTCATACGTGTGTTCTCGTCTTTCAGTAGATCTACTTGAAATTCGGGGGTTTTCTTAGACAACCTTGATGCTGTTTTAAGTCTTGTTTTAAACTTAGACATGACAAGCGAGTGGTCGCTGTCAAAGTCACCACCAGCTAGCGTGACCGTGTTTAGGACGGACGTTTTCCAACGTCTAGACACGAGGATGTAGTCTATTAAGTTTTTAGCTTTTCCATCCGGTGAGGTCCAGGATGTCTTACGGCGAGGTCTGTGCTTGAACAGTGTGTTTGTAATGACTAAATCGCTGTCTCTGCAGAATTCGATAAGGCGTTCTCCTCTTCTGTTCATTTTTCCATGTCCAAATTTTTCCATTACATCTTCGTGTCCTGTGTTGTTGTTTCCAACGATGACGTTGAAGTCACCAATGACAAAGATTATGTCCTTTTAAGGGACAGAATCAACTAGACTTTGAAGCTGGAGATAGAAGTTTTCAGACTCTTCGTCGTCTCTGCTGGTATCCGGAGCGTATACTTGGATAATTGTGAGGTTGGTGGGTGAACCTTTCAGACGGATCATAATGAGCCGTTCCGCGAGGGGTGTTACAGAGATTAAGGATTTTTTGGCTTTATTAGACAGTAGGAAACCTACACCTTGTCGGTGTTTCCCATCATTACGTCCCGAAAGTAGAAGGGTAACATCTCCATGTTTCTCTTCACCAGTGACTGGAAGATGGGTTTCGGCGAGACCAATAACGTCCCAGCTGTACCGTTTTATCTCTCTTAGGAGTAGGTCTGTTTTTCCTTGTTTACCGAGGGTTCTAGTGTTGAGCGTACCTATTGACATAACTATTTTTAGAGAAACAACAGCCTCCAGGGATGGAGTTGACAACGTAGATATATTCGGGCGATTCACGGTCGTCGAGTCGTCGGCTGCCCAGGTAGCTCTTAACTTTCAGTAGTTCGGGCTGGATTCCATCTGGGTCAGCAGCTTTATTTGTTCTCAAGTCTCTGATAGCTGCTTCTATTTCAGAGTGAAGAGGGGGAGAACTTGGGTCAGTAGAGGTTGTGGGGAAAGTCACCCCGGACGCGGTAGCACTGGCTCTCATATTTGATCTCTTATTCATATTCATCATTCAAATTAAAGAAGGGATTTCTTGGCTGGCTTCGGGACAGCGGTAAGCCACTTCTCTCTGTCCCTTGCAGGGGCCGATTGTATCTATTACCGATAGTGCACCCTTTTGGTGTCCTGCAAACACCAACAATTTAACCCATTGCTGGGGGAAGATTTTTGACTGACGGGACGTATCCATACGCCGAGGAGCCCTGCCCAGTGCACATTAGATGGGTCATCCTCCTCCTTCGTCTGAATTTAAGGCCCCCCGACGAGGGTGCTCCAGCTGTGTTTCAAGACCCCCAGGGACTGGGTCCCCCCTTGGTCCGTGCCTCACTATCCATGAGGTCCCCTATATATCTGCAGGGCGTTCCCCTATCCGCCACCTGGGGACGAGCTGAGGGGCCTGGGGGAGGCCAGGTAGTAAACAATTTAAGGTACTAAAAAAGCTGATCAACAGTATGTCAGGAAAAGATGATAGTATTATGTTGAAACTTTTGGAGCTATTACTAATAATACTGCTGGTGCTACTACTACCGTGGAACTAAATCAAAAGGATTCTCGGGAGTTGAATAGGATATTAACTTTCATTTATCAGAGAAAAATTCTCGGGAGTTGAATAGGATATTAACTTTCATTTTTCAGAGAAAAATCATTTTTCAGAGTGCGGTGCAAAACTAGATAAAATGTCACTATCTAAATCCAAGTTTGTCACAAGGATGTACTTGTGATATGTTAGGAACGGCTAAGGGTATTAAACTAACTTTCTAGGAAAGTTGATCGGAATTTTAACTATATATGAATATTGAAAGGGTGTGTTGGAAATATGTGTGGAATGGTTAAAGCCAATTAGGTGAAACTCTCAGGGGACAATAGGGTGTATGTTGAACTAAACCAAAACGAACTAGATGCTATGATGCTATCCCGTTGTCAATAAGCCATATAAGGAAAATGTTAGGAATGTCTAAGGGTTTTAAGTTGAAACTTTTAGGGAAGCTACGACCACTAATACTACTTTTACTACAACTAATAATACCACATCCCTACTTCTACTACTATTAATGCTATTACTTCTACAACAATGACTACTGCTACTACTATTACTATTGCTACTGCTACTGCGACTATCTATGGCTACAACTGTGACTATTTACGACTGTGACCGCTTGCGTCTGGGACTAATTATGCCTGACCAATTGCGATTCCAACTTCTTGTAACTGTGATTTTAGCCAATTTTGACTGTGACTGTGAATGCTTTGAGCTGCTATTGCGACTTCATGCGACTGGGACTGCGACAACTTCTTGCATCAGCATGTACTGGCGACTTTAATTTCTACTGCTTGTAACTGTAACTATGAAAACGTGACACAGAGACAGTGACCGATAGCGCCTGCATTTTCGACTACTTAGAACTATGACTACGACTACTTGCGAGTGTGACTACTTGTGACTGAAAAAAAATTATCTAAGGGGAAGGGGGTTTTGTGATTAATCAAAGAGTGAATCTTATCCCCAAATTGTCTTAATCTCCAGAGCCATTTACTGCTGAGATGAGAGCAATACGTTTGAGCTTTCCAAATATTACTTATATGACAAGCCCGATTACTTGTCCTTAGCTTTCAGAGTGGTGTAAATGACGTCAGAGGTTGGTAGGATTACTACTTGAAACGGCCTGGATCATTTGTTGGATAAGTTACACCTGCCAACCCTGGAAAATCCAGGATAACTTAAGATAAGTGACGTTGCCTTTCAAAAAAAATTTAATCTTTTCAGAAATTGAAAAAATACTTAAAATTATGTGCAGAGAAAAAAAGGGACAATAATTTTGAAATAAGGTACAGCTTCGGGGTTTCTAAATAAGCAATGTTCACAGTGGAGTACACGTGATTAATATTGTTATTCGCCTATTTTTCAATAGTGTTTCAAATGACAAGTTGCCGGATAAGTATTTACTGTTATCTTTTACAGAATACGTCTGTAAAAGTTAATATCCAGCGGATAAGTCGCAGAAGGGATGCTTATACCCATTCCAGAGAAGTATAAAAAAGAGTAGGGGAGGGAGGAAGGGGTTAATCTATCTTCTCCCTTCATTTAGACCAGTGGTTCCCAAATAATTTTGGGCCATGCCCTACCTAAGCTTTTCTTGAACCCCCTCTTGATATTTACATTTTGCTATTCAAAATTGTGTGTGTATTCAAGTGAAGGAAGCTTAAAAAGCCATTAGTTTGGTTTCTTTTTATGGGTCGTCCAAATAGACATATTTTAAACTAATGATAAATATTGCCTGAATACAAAACATTTTATACAACGTATGACTTCATTAAAGGACTATCATGCTCTATAAATGTATGTGAATGTGACGTCATTCACACATTTTTTTTTAAATTAAGGCTCTAAAGTGTAATCAGGCAAAGGGTGTGCATCTTGCCCACGAACCATCAAAATATTGCCATGCCCCGCCGGTAGGGTCTGCTCCAAGCTGGGAAACACAGATTTAGACTAAGCCTGAATAAGGGTGCTGCTGGGTAATGGCTTCTTTATTATTGCAGAAAAATGTTTCTTACATTTATTTAAAGTTTCATTTACCTAAAATTGTTCGGTTTACGTTTCAAAAGATTATATACTACTGCTAGTACAACTAACAAGCTGGTCCTGCGCCAAACCGCCTGAGACCAACACCTCTGCAGAGGTTCCTCCTCCATCCAAATCTAAAAAAAGCTTCCCTCTTTCATCCTCCCGAGAAGTCCTAATTTCCTTAAGTCCTCTTATACGACCTATTCCCATATTATCCGTGGATGGTCTGCTCTTCGTTTGGTCCTAGATAGTTAGCAGTAAAGAACGATGATTTGTAGTCTGTCCTCCTTCCTCTACAGACGTGTCCTAACCATCTCAATCTTTCTTTCATTATAGCCCTAGAAAGCGTGATAGAAACACATTATTCGTACAGCTTACCTTGAAATGCGGTCACTTACATAGATTAATTAAAAAAAAACTTTCTGAAAAATAAGTTTGTCAAAGAAAAGTACAGGCTATTTTAAACTTAAGCTCAGGAGATACAAATACCTGTTAAAATTCAAACTCAAAACGACCAGAAATTACTATTAAAGAATAAATAAAACCCAAAACGAACAGAAATTAAATAAACAATCATAGCAACAAACATACAACAAGTAATAATATAAATGAATAAATAGATCTTAAAGTGAGTAATGCTTAGATTGAATATGAAAATCAAGCTTAAAACGAAAACAAATATTTTGCTATTAAAGTATAAATGAAACTTAAAACGAACAGAAATTAAATAACAATCAATGCGAACAAACATACAATATATATTAATGTAAATGAATAAATAAATCTTAAAACGAGTGTAACTTAAATTGAATATGCAAATCAAGTTTGAATCGAATAAAAATAACAACAAACAAGAGTTTGGGTATCACCTCACTGCAGAAGCCTAAAACCTACTGCGTCATTGGCGCTTTACTGAAAGCAATTCTTTCATTAATTAAGATTTTAGGGAATAAATATCAGTATATGTATATTAAATTGACAATGCACATTTTTTTTCCAATAAACTCATTTGAATTTTTTTTCAGTGAAGTACAAATTATATTTTGGCTTTTAGAAAGCATATGGGTTTTGAACCCTACTCAAATTAATTTATGCTCGTTTTGAGTTTGACTCTAATATTTATTTTAATATTTGTTCGTTTTGGGTTTCACTTATTTATTGATACTGATTTGGGGTAATTGTATGTTTGGTAGATTATATGATAGTCCGGACGCCAGGTGTTGAAAGTGTGAATCTTACCACGACGGAATGGGGCTGCTACGAGAATTAGCCTACCCTCCACCCCCTAAATTGACCATGCGGCTTCAAAAATACCAATGGCACTTGCTTGCGAGTGGTGGAACACTCCGAAACTTGACATTTTATTATATTTTGGTGTTTCATGCAAGAAAATGCATGTTCCACAAAGTTTGAGGTGCAGTTTTCCGCTCAAATAGAAATGCCTAGAAGCCATAGAATGTTTTCATAACAAACCAACACGATTAGTTAGAAAAAATGGCAGAGTTAAAAAAAAAATGGCAAAACTATATGAGTTTTGAACAGTCTTGGAAAGTATAAACAAAATCAGATTGAATATTAGATATATAATGATATTAATGAAAGCATCAATGACGCAGAAGGCTTTAGGTTTTACATTTAAAGAAGGGGGCAGTATCCAAATTTTGTTTGTAGTGAAACTATATTTGTCTTGACTAATCTTGAAAAGAACTAATAAATTAAAATGAATATTTGATGCATAATGATATTAATTGCTAACAGCTCATCAGTTCAAAGTTTTACTGTAATTTTAATGTTTATTTTAAATATTAAGTACAAAAGAAAACATTTGTAATATAATTCGTTTTCAGTAAAGCGCCAATGACGCAGTAGGTTTTAGGCTTCTGCAGTGAGGCGATGCCCAAACTCTCGTTAGTAGTTATTTTTATTCGATTCAAACTTGATTTGCATATTCAATTTAAGTTTCACTCGTTTTCAGATTTATTTATTCATTTACATTATTATATATTGTATGTTTGTTCGCATTGATTGCTATTTAATTTCTGTTCGTTTTAAGTTTCATTTATACTTTAATAGCAAAATATTTGTTTTCGTTTTAAGCTTGATTTTCATATTCAATCTAAGCATTACTCGCTTTAAGATCTATTTATTCATTTATATTATTACTTGTTGTATGTTTTTTGCTATGATTGTTTATTTAATTTCTGTTCGTTTTGGGTTTCATTTATTCTTTAATAGTAATTTCTGGTCGTTTTAAGTTTGAATTTTAACAGGTATTTGTATCTCCTGAGCTTAAGTTTAAAATGGCCTTTACTTTTCTTTGAAAAACTTATTTTTCGGAAAGTTTTTTTTTAATTAATTTTTGTTCGTTTTTGATTGCAAAAAGTATCAAGTTTTATGACATGGGGGGGGGATGATTACTGTCCGATTATTCTTGACTTTAAAAAACGGATCTAGAACTTTCAATTTAAATCGAATGAGGCTTTTTTCAAAGTCTATACGATTACCTCTTTGACAAAAACCTTATATATGAACAGTAAACAGCTTGCATAACTTGTGGACAGCGATTGACAACAATGAATGGATTGAAAAAATAGCTCCAATAAGGGGGGTTTAGACCATTTCACTTGCTGACACAAAGGGATCACGATAGTTTGGAAATGACCTTAATAGGATTTTGTGTGCCAAAGCAATTCTACATCTATCTCAGAGTATGTATTTTAACCTTATAATTAGATATTTATAATAGATTTCCTATGTATTCTTCCCATACAAAACCCCTTCCCATAAGTTAAAAACCCCCTTCAATAAGTTATGCCCCAGGGCATAACTTACAACGCCTACCCCCGGGCCCTGGTGGGCTGTGACGACACCGGAGTTTTTTGTTATCAGAACTTTGAACTATTTTAACAAAATATCAATCTCAAAATTTTTATCTGATGCATTTAAGGCATGGAGGGGGGGGGGGGGGGCTAGTCACCCTCCAATCTCTTTTGACTCTTAAAAAGTGAGAAGAACTTTCAATTTTCAGTCAAATGAGACCTCTCCAAAGTTTATGCAACCATCCCTTCCATAAAAAATAATGGGAAGGATTCGGAGAATTTTTTAAATTACAACTCTTGCCCTGAGGGCTGTGGGGGAGTTGTCATCCTCAAAGACCTAATTTCCAGAACTTAAAACTACGTTTAATAAAATGGCTGTCTCAAATTTTGATTGGATGTATTTGGGGAAAAGGTGGGCGTGAGAGGGGGGTTAGTTGCCCTCAAATCACTTTCGACTATTAAAAAGGGCACTAGCCCTTTGAGGTTCCAATCGAATGAGCCTTTTTTGAAGTTTTTACGACACCGCCTTCTATAAAAACCTCATATGCCCCCAGGGCATAACTTAAAACCCTTGCCCTGAGGGTTGTGGGGGATTGTCCTCCTCAAAAATATATTTTCTATCTGGAAATCAACTA
>JAQQPU010000220.1:57736-91133 GCA_029168905.1 Artemia sp. Kazakhstan ARC1039 | reverse complement strand
AGTTGCCCTCAAATCACTTTCGACTATTAAAAAGGGCACTAGCCCTTTAATTTCCAATCGAATGAGCCTGTTTAGAAGTATATACGACAACGCCTTCTATAAAAACCTTATATGCCCCCAGGGCATAACTTAAAACCCTTGCCTTGAGGGTTGTGGGGGAGTGTCCTCCTCAAAAATATATTTTCTATCTGGAAATCAACTACGCTGAACGAAATGGCTATCTCAAAATTTTGATTGTATGTATTTAGGGGAATAATGGGCGTGGGGGGGCTAGTTGCCCTCCAATTACTTTTGACTATTAAAAAGGGCACTAGCCCTTTAATTTCCAATTGAATGAGCCTTTTTTGAAGTTTCTACGACAACGCCTTCTATAAAAACCTTATTTGCCCCCAGGGTATAACTTAAAACCCTTGCCCTGAGGGTTTTGGGGGAGTGTCCTCCTCAAAAATATATTTTCTATCTGGAAATCAACTATGCTGAATAAAATGGCTATCTCAAAATTTTGATTGGATGTGTTTGGGGAAATGATGGGTGTGGGGGGGGGGAGGGGGCTAGTTACACTCCAATCACTTTCGACTATTAAAAAGGGCTCTAGCCCTTTAATTTCCAATCGATTGAGCCTGTTTTGAAGTTTCTACGACAACGCCTTCTATAAAAACCTTATATGCCCCCAGGGCATAACTTAAAACCCTTGCCCTGAGGGTTGTGGGGAGTGTCCTCCTCAAAAATATATTTTCTATCTGGAAACCAACTACGCTGAACAAAATGGCTATCTCAAAATTTTGATTGGATGCGTTTGGGGGAATGATGGGCGCGGAGGGGGGGGGGGCTAGTTGCCCTCCAATCATTTTCGACTATTAAATAGGGCACTAGAACTCTCGATTTCCAATCGAAAGAGCCCCCTTTGAAGCTTCTACGACAACCCCTTCCATATGGTCATCGGTGCAGGAAAGGTGACTTGTACTTAACTATGTATGCATGGTGACTATGTAAGACTCAATAAGGTAAGGGGGAATATAACACGTAGCGACCTAAATAGCACTTCAAGACTCAACACAGAACCCTGTTTTACTCCACGATGGACACAAATGGGATTATTGGTCTGGCCGCCTAGCTTTACGCGAAACAATGCGCCCTGGTACCAGTTCCAAAGGCAAGAACATATGAAAGGGTTACTCAAAGCAGCCATAATAGAGGCGTAAAACCTAAAAACATTCCCAAGAACCATGAGGGATTGTTTATTAAGTTATACTCTGTCGTTTCCCCAACACTTAATCTACATATATCAAGGTCTTGCAAGAAGTTATGACATTGATGGTCGACTTCAGGATGAGAATTTGAGAGAAAGTATCCAGGAAAAATTGACTATTAAACTAGAGAGTCTAAAATTTAACGATATAGAAGATGAATGGAATAATTTTAGAAAAATAGTTAGTAAAGTAACAGATGATGCCTTGGGGAGGAACGTTATAACTGCATCTAGAAATATTAGTGAAAATGCTTTAGTTTAGTCGGAAAGAGGAGGGGTATATACAAGAAGTATTTCAGTAATAGATCAGAAGAGAAAATAAAAAAGGAGGATTAGGAAAGAAGAAAAAGTATTAAAATATGAATTAAGGAGCTGGGAAATGTTGACCAAAGGACAAAAGATCTTGAAGATTTAGCCAGGCAGCATAATAATAAAATATTTATTTGCAGGTTAAAAATTTGAGAGGAAATAGTCATTTGGGACTTTCCCCTGTTAATGACAGGGACGTGCTTGAATTAATGATTAGTAAGGAGTAAAAGAGAGATGGACAGACCTTACTGAGAATGTGCTAAATCTCAAAAAAGTTACGGGAACTGATATACAAAAGAATAATAAAGTTTGTGGTACTTTAGAAGTGAAGGAGGATTTATTTTGCGATGCTGAATTGGAGAGAGTAATAAAAGGATTTAAAAAAAAGGTCCCAGTGTTGGTAGTTTGGTAAATATGTCTGTTTTTTTTTTAAAATAAGGTGGATGTGAAGCTAGAAGATTATGACCATAATTTTTTGAAGAGGAGGAAATCAATTTTTTGAAGAAGAGGACTTAGGAATTTTTAGGAAATCTTACTTTGGTCCGTCTATAAGAAAGTTAATAAGTGTGACTATGGTAATTATAGAGGCATTAATTTGGTTTCTGTAGAAAGTAAATTCCTTTTGCATGTTTATACTTTTTAGAATAAAAGATGCTGTACACACTTTTTTAAATAGCCTTGCAATAACAATTTTTTCTATTTACCTTGGTACTTTTCCTCTGAACAAATTCAAGTCTCATAAAGAAAGACAGTGCACAAAAATTCAGGCAATTCAGGCAATTCGTTCCGCCTTGATACAACACTTTATTTCCCTTAACTTTCTTCCCTTCCACTCAAAAGAACCTAAAAATCCCAAGTCGATCATCTAGGCCGTTCTCGAGATATTAGTAATGTGATACTTTTATAAAAGGGTGCTCAAAAAATGTTTCCATTACCGAACCAAAATGTGCAATCATACCTGTAGCTCATTATTCACAAAAACCAAATATTAATTTTCCCCGTTTTCCAAATGACTACAACTATCTTAAACACATCATAAATATCTGAACGTTATACCCGAAATAATCCATAAGCCAGAAAGAGTAATCTCAAATGATTTTCTATTAATAGAAAACTGACTGAGGGTTAAATTCGCCCTGTAATCTAGAGCCCTGAGTACTTCTATTCCTGATATTCTTAGCAAAATGCTGTCATTTAGTGGCACATCATTTAGTAGTATAAGTGTGTAATGAAGTTTACTTAGCCATTTCTATTGGCTTAAATTCCAGAGTTTAATTTAAGCTGCTAGATAATATTTAAAACTATTTAATTAATTTGTCCTAAGCAAAACATAAGAAAGTAGCCGTGTAAAAGTTTAAGATAAACTAAAGTAGATAGTAATTTTTGCATATTTCAACTATGAAGTAATGTCGTACAAATTATCAATATTTTTTTAATTTCCGCATTAAAAATTTCAATAAAACAAGGTGATGGTAATGCAAATTTACTTATTGGGTATAAACCTTGCTTTTTTCTAGCAAAAATTTTCACATTAGCCAGTCTGCTTGTTTATTAGGTCAGCATCCATTCTTGACTAAAATATTTTAGCATTAAACTAATTTGTAAATTTATAATTGATAGTTTTAAAGGCCAACTGACGTGGGATGACGACGAACTTCGTCATTATAAAAATCTTTTAAGCTTTTCAAGTTAAGCTAGGTCAGTGTCAGGCAAAAAAGTGTGCTCTGCAAATTCTGTGGCCTCAAGTCACAAAAATGTAAAGGGGGAGAAATATATTTTTCTAAATCTAGAGAGGGAAAATTTTGCTGTTTTATTTAACTTTTTCAATAAAAATACATCAATAAAAGAGTTTTTCAAAGCAACAAAAAACAAAAAATGTTTTTTTTTCATAATTTTAGAGAAAGAGGAGTCTTATAGTTTTTTTTTTTTTTTTTAAATATACTGTTGTTGTTTATTCGGCAGTTTTCTTAAGAAGGCTTGTAAGCTCAAATACTTGAATAACTCTAATATTTTTACAGTTTTTGGTGGTGACGGCACCGTTGCCCAAGTCACACCTTCAATCTATATTAGTCCTTTTATTGCTGGAGGTGAAGAAACAGACATTCGCCTTTATCCTTTTACGGTATCGATCCAATACAAAATGCGTCATAGATGCGGTGGTGTAATCATTAATAAGAATGTGGTGCTAACCGCTGCGCATTGCATTGACGATGATGTGACTGCAGACACCAATGGTTGGGAAGTAGTTGCAGGTAGAAGTAATTTGCTGAATAATGAAGAAGGCCAAAGACTGAAAGTACAAAGCGCAAAAATCCATCCTAATTACACATACAATAAAACCGTACTTCTGAATGATATTGGATTGATTTGGCTCAAACGGTGTTTTGTGTGGTCAGATTCTGTTCAGCCTGCAAATTTATCACAGACATGGTAAGTTGATT
This sequence comes from Artemia sp. Kazakhstan ARC1039, assembly GCA_029168905.1. Lineage (NCBI taxonomy): Eukaryota > Metazoa > Arthropoda > Branchiopoda > Anostraca > Artemiidae > Artemia > Artemia sp. Kazakhstan ARC1039. Next base: position 87,134 of record JAQQPU010000220.1, on the reverse strand, counting down.
ATAATTGTTAAAAGATCAGTTAATGGAAGCTATCTTCTAAGAAAATTGTTTACTCCATATTGGTTGATTGCTTGTTGGTAATCTATTTCTAATTACCCGAAAATCAAGATCATCAAGAAAGTTCTGTTCGAGAATTTGTAGTTTAAAATTTTCACTGGCTAAAATATTTTCTTCTGCACCTGTTCTTTTTCAACGGCCAACAATTTTTGTGGCTTTGAGCGTCTTAAACCCCATGAAGGCTTTGTCTGTGACAAGCGCTCTTGCTCACTTTTAGGAAACTTCGGAAAAAAAAAATGTATTGAAAGAACGGCTTCAGTCAGAAGTAACGAAAAAAAGGAACAAAGAAGAAAAAGACAATTAATCCTGGCAATGAATGGCAACACAAAATACCAGAAAAAAAGGCAACAGAAAAAAAACTAACTTTTTCCCAGACTTTTACCATGGTTGTGACTAGGTCAAATTTGGACAAAATCTAGCGTAGCCGTAACCATGCAAGGGTTATGCTCGGATGAATAAGGGGGAGTTACGCCGTCTTGCCATTGTACAGAAAACAACTCATCGAATCACATAAATAAATATACTCCAGGCGTATTAAAGTTAGAAAGTTGTTATTGTTTTGTTTTGATCAGAAGAGAGAATGAACTACAGTGTTACTAAATATAATTTATTCAATCTCTAGATCGTAATATTAAGAAATTTACAGGATGTACGAAGAAACCACGAAAATTGAAATTTGCTACATTTAGCTTTAATTTAGTTTCACCCAGGAAGGGCTAAATCTAAAATGACTGGCTAATTTTACGAGAAATAATTTAAAGAAGAAAAGAAAAAAGGGAAAGAACGTCACTGAATGACATAGAATATGAAAACTGTCTTTGTTCTAAACATTCATTTATCAACGGCTGGGTGTTGTGGTTGATATTTCCAAAAATATGTGAGTTATGTTGAAAAAATAAAAAATTATCTACAGGGAAATTCTGGGAGGATGTCAGGGTCCCTTTATTTGAAACTGTCTTTTTGTGTTAGAAAGGACTGACTTCTTAGCAAAAATGCATTAAATCCTTTCGGAGCATGACGTTTAATGCACCCGTAAATTTATAAGAACAACCTTACCTGTTCATTAACTATTGCAGCTATGGAAGGGGGTTCTACCCACCGCTCCTTCAGCTATCACAATTAGTTACAAATACTAGAAAAAAAGGAAATCTATTTATGTTATATTCTATTTTTCTGCCTCTGTACTATATGCTCACATTCAGTTTAGGTCACTGAAAAGAAGTGAAATGATAGTTTTTTACTGCAGTAATTTTTGAACTTTGTTTGTAATTTTGCCCCTAGTTTGATTTGCTTCCTAGCAAAGAAGTCTGAGATTTGAATAATAAAACTGAAATATACTAGCTTGGGAATTTCTATATTCTGTTATACATTCAAGTAAAATTATGGTATGTACTAATTGAACATCTTTACCTGTCTTCAAAACATCTTGGATAAAGAAGTAAAACATAATTTCAAGTTATTTAGGGGCGAAAAAACTCGATTTAGCTATGGTTTTCTCCTTTTTTCTTTTCATCCTTTAACCTAGTCATGCAAATGCTCCCGTAGCTAGCTTGTGATTGGGGGGTATTTTCTTGTTTCCCAGAAGGGCCGTGTACAGGATAATTTTTGGGGAGCCGGGGGCTATCCTAAAAAAAAATTACCGTGAACTTGCTTTAACGGTAGACCATGCAGACCTTCAGTTCGGCCCTTGCGAACGAGAACGGGTCCACTAACCATACTGTTGTATCTTTAAGGGGTGTCTTTTTTCTTTCTGTTTTTTTTTGTCTTTTCTTTTTTTGCAGCAAGGCATTAGAAAACTAAGTTTTTGTAGTCATAGCCTAATATATTTACAGAACCGACCAAGAATTTGGTCAAGTAAAACAAGTACCTACAAGAAAAAAAAATATCTAAACGGTGACTTTTCCTCCCTGCAAAAACATCCATAAACTTTTCAGGACAGATATCAATGTCTCTATGGACGGCAAGCAGTAGTAAACCACTCAGCCCTTATTGTTCAATTGAATTTCTTAGCCAGGTTTTCAGCCTATTAAGCGTAGAAGCTTCTTTCCTGAGAAGCAGTACTAAGAGGTAGCATGGCAAGGACAGTCAAAAGAAGAGAAATATTTGGGAAAAAGTCGGAATTGGATTTGCGAAGGTAAGATGGAGCCCAAGGAGGCCCTTCTGTGATCAAAATTTTTCCAATTTGATTTTCCAAAGTTCAGCCTTTTCCTTCAAGCAGTCGGGCTAGAGAAGAATATCACCACATGAGTCAAGCAAAGACTCCCGTTTCACGGTTTTGGGATCAAGAGATACAACCTTCGGAGGAACAAGGATACTAAGAAGAGACAGCACATTTTTTAATGCGCTACTTCCAATTCGAGATGAAGTGATCTAGAAAAGGAATAAACAGAGAGGTTCTATAGTAAGCGAGTAGTTCAGGAGCGTCAAGATGATACTTCTTACTCTCTCTTGTTCTTGGGCGAGTCATCTCAATCCCTAAAGTGACTGCAAAAGACTGGGCAGTGTTGAAAACAGCAGTAAAGGCAAGGGCATTATCTTGACACTTTTTAAGTTTCTGAATTGCGGTTTCCGTCCAGAGCTTCAAAAAACAAAAAATTGGACGATAAAGCTCATGAAAACAGATCACTGAATCGTGGCGCTCGACCCATCTTGTTGCGCAGAGTCTAGTCAGGTTCAGTTTTGGCGAATCCAAGAATACTTCATTAATCTTTTCTTTTGAATTTCAGGTTCTGAATGGTGAAGAACCGTAGAAATGGCAAATTTGAGATAGGGTTCCGAAAAAATGCTTAAGATTCTTAACAATTCTGAAAAATGGTAAAATAGAACAAACAGACAAAATGACAAGATTAAGACTATGTGCGACACAGTGTACGTAAAGTGGCTGCAGATACTGTTGGCGTGTACCGACCTGAACTTCCCTCAGATGGCCGTTCATCACTGCCATGCCATCATAGCCCTGGTCTACCTTTTTGTTTAGGTTAACCCCAAGGCTGTGAAGAAAATGCAGAATTGACCTAAACCAGTCAGATCTGAAGCTGAAACAAAACCTAGAAAATCCTCGTAAAGATTTCCAGCAGAGATGTAGCGGAACCAAACAGATAGTTGCTCCATATTGGAAATGTCTGCCGTTTCGTCAGCTCGTACTGAAAAGAAAGAGCTTGCGTTTACTTTTTTGACGATGGAATGTTGAAGTGTTTATCCACAAGCAGCAATCATACCATTCTGAATAATTAGAGAAACAAATCTGAAATTTGCTGCTGAAGAAGGAAGGTGTTTTGCTAAGCTTGTATCACCATTCCTTGCCCTTAATCGTAAAAGGACTCGGAAATTCTCATCATTCTGAGATAGCACTGGCTTTGCAGCTGAAATTGGCACCGGGATCATTCGTACTCCGAAGGCCAAGCTGTTGCCCTCTGCAAAATATCATTGTTTCAGCAATGTACATCAATTTTTGAAGATTCTCTTTAATCTGGGCTGCCCTTGCTGAGTCTATCTGGTTGATGATATAATCCTGCCTTTTCTCCACAGCAACAACAAAGTTGTCTGCGGTTTATTAAAGTTTTTATGAAATTGTGTCTGTTGGTGATGTGTGTGGTATTTAATTGCATCCTTTCAATCTCTGAAGGGTTTTCAGATTAGTCCACCTAAGCCCTCAAGGTTACCTTTGGAGAATAAGACAACCAGATGAAAAAAATTAGCCAGCCAAACTGAAACTGAAACTTTCTTTCCTAGATACAGTAAAACTGTGTGAAACGGATGTAGCCCAAGAGCTCTGTAGCAGGCGAAGTTTGGACGCTGGTTCGAGTTCGGACAATTTGTTTAAAAACAATCCAATGTCGTTTGTAGCCAAAGAAGACTGTCGGTTAATGCGCTGTGAAGCGACTGTATCGAGTGGGCTGGAATCTGAATCAGGTTCAGAAGAATCAGTAGTCATTTCCATGACATTACCTGCAGGGGCAAATGAACAATCTGCAGATGATTTGCAAACTTTATCATTAGAAATACTTAAACTTGTTCACCTGGTTGCAAAAAACGAAGTTATATTACATTTTCATTTCCTTCTTCAAATCACTCTTCACTTAACAAAGTCAGAAACCCCCCAAACCCAACATCTGTATACGGCCCTGGTTCCCTGTCATAAAATTAAAATGACAAAACCTTATTGCCAAATCGAAAATAAGAAATCATAATTTTCCTTTTCAGGAACATCGACTTAAGACCCTTCGTATCATATTTTGCTTCATTTGTTGTTACAACAATTGGCTGGGGCCGACTTCAAGATAATGGTGCTTTACCTGGCCTACTGCATCATGTTAATCAAACTATAAACATTGGAGACGATTGCTTCAACACCTTGCAAAGTGAAGAAGCTAGGTCTTCTTATGGTTCGATTATGTTCTGCACAAACGACAAGGGGAAGGAGGCTTGTGAGGGTGACAGTGGAGGACCAGTGGTTTATAATGACGAAGTTATTGGAATAGTTTCCCATGGGTATGGTGACGAAAAGGGATGTGAGCATGTAGTTGGGTGGAAAATCAAAGTTGCCACTTACTACAGCTGGATAGAGGAAGAACTGAAGCAAGGTGACATTTTATAGATTCTTTTCGGTGTAAATTAAAAGGCTTTTAATAATCATCAAATCAAAATTCCTACCACGCCCCTATATCCTTGATATGTTAATTTGGCAGGCTTATGATAGCTGGTTTTCTATTTAATCCTTTCCGTCCAACGAAGGAACAAGTCAAAAACTCAAAATTTTCAGCAGACTCTAAAACCCTGTAGTAGCGCAATTTCGTCAAAACCTCCAGTGGGGGGGGGGGGGTGCAAAGTTGGAGCCAATATTTCCAAATAAAGTGAAAATGGCAGTGAAAACTGAAAAATGAGCCATATCATAGGCAGCGCAATAGCGCGCCTAAGTAAAGAGCGATGCGTGCACAATGTGTTATTTATTTTTTGGGTTCTTGGTTTTAGACAAGGGCATTTCGTATCAAAAGAGTTGTCATAACAATTTCTAAAAGGACTAATTCAATTAGAAATTGGAAGTGCTTGTGCCTTTTTTAAAAGCCGAAAGTGATTGTAAGGCACCTAACACCCCTTCCATGCCCACCGTTTGCCCAAACACATCCAATCAAAATTTTGAGATATCAATTTTGTTCAACGTAGTTGGAAGATCTGGAAATTATGTCTTTCAGGAGGACACTCCCCCCACAGCCCTCAGGGCAAGGGTTATAAATTATACCCCGGGGGCATTCAAGGTTTTTATAGAAAGCGTTGTCGTATAAACTTCAAAAAGGGCTCATTCGATTGGAAATTGAAAGGGCTAGTGCCCATTTTAATAATTGAAAGTGATTGGAGGGCATCTAGACCCCCTCTCACACCCACGATTTCCCCAAACACATGCAATATAAATTTTGAGATTTTTTCAACGTAGTTGAATTTTCTCAAATTTCAAATTTCAAATTTGCGGGCAAAGTGAGCCAATTGGCTAAAATGTAAAGAGGAGGACCTGAGCTTTTTTTTTATTTTTATTTAATGAAAATAGAGTTTTTTATAGAGGTATCGCCAGTTTCTCTTACATTTTAATTTTTGTCAAAAATTACTAGTAAATAGTTCAAGACAGTAAGAAATTAGTAGCCAACTTACTAGTAGGCTGCTGTATCCACTAATCCTCGGCTTGTTTTATTTTAAAGGATTTGGATCTTTATCGTAGTGAAAAGGGACACAAAATAAATTTGTTTTAAAGTAACATTAATGCAAATAGCAAATTTTATTTATGAAAAATGACAAAAAATAAGCTATAAAAATAGCAATTAGAATTTCATCGAGTTTTCAAAATCTTTTTCTCAGTTTGACCATCTTTAATTTCAAGCTTGAAATGAAGAGTTCTGGCCTAGTTTACTTAAGTTTATTTTAACCATAGAAGAATTGCTTAGAATTGTTGGCGAGTCCTCAACGGAGAAATGAACACAAAACAGATATTTTTGTTAAAAAAAGACACGATAATTGTTCTAAAATATGATTAATAACTGATAATTTTATCTCACTTTGCATGCGAATTGGCAGGCAAAGTAAGCCAATTCGCAATAAAAATATGATCGATATGAATAAATTGACGGCAGAAAAACAAGCGGAGAGAAACATGGGCCTTTGAGTCTTCATCATAGTGAAAAAGGACACAAGACAATATAAGTTTGTTTTAAAATAATATTAATAGAAATATCAAATGTCTTTTTATAAAAAAGACAAAAAATAAGCTATACTAATAGAAATTAGAATTCCATCGAGTTTCCAAAAGCCTTTTCTGAGTTTTCTATCTTTAATTTCAAGCTTAAAATGAAGAGTTCTGGCCTAGTTTACCTAAGTTTTTTTTAACCATAGAAAAATGGCTTAGAATTGTTGGTGAGTCCTCAACGGAGAAATGAACACAAAACAGATATTTTTGTTAAAACAAGACAAGATAATTGTTCTAAAATAAGATTAATAACTGATAATTTTATCTTGCTTTGCATGCGAATTGGCAGGCAAAGTAAGCCAATTCGCAAAATATAAAAATATGATCGGTATCAGCAAATTGACGGCAGAAAAACAAGCGGAGAGAGACATGGGCTCTTGAGTTTCATCATAGTGAAAAAGGACACAATGCAAAATAAGTTTATTTAAATTAATATTAATAGAAATAGCAAATTTTATTTATGAAAAAAGACAAAAAATGAGCTATAAAATGGCAATTAGAATTTCATCGAGTTTTCAAAAGCTTTTTCTTATAATTTTTATAATTATAATTTTTATTGTTGCTATTAAGCTATTATGTTGAGGAATTTATATTTTTGGATATACTATATTACTGGAAGATTAATACAATCTTAAGACTGTAAAAAATTGATAGTTGAGCATTTAATTCAATCTGAATAGTGTACAAAGAATAATCCATTTAATACAAAGAAATATTCCGCTTTGTTGCTACTTTTGTTGTCCTTTCTGGTAACGGGGAATGCTGACTTAGTTTACTCAGGTCAATGGCTCCTTGAATAGGCTCTTTTATGAGCTCCCTTTCAGGTATAGGTTCCGTAGAGTAGCTTTCCAGTCCGTTTTCACGCAGTTTAGTGCTTTATTTTTTCTTTCTTTCGTTACTTTCAAGGGAAGTAAAGTTTTTCCATCTTAAATTGAAAGAAGACTTTGAAAAAAGATCTTTCCATGTATAAAAAAAAAACATGATAAGTATTCTAAAACAAGATTATTAACTAATAATTAAAATATCACTTTGCATGCAAATTTGTAGGCAAAGCAAGCCAATTGACAAAAATGTAAAGAGGAGGAGCTTTTCTTTTCTTTTGTTTTTATTTAATAAAAATAGTGTTTTTTAAGAGATACCGCTCGTTTGATATAGCCATTTCGTTAAGCATATTTGAAAGGTTCCAAAACTATATCTTTAGATTTAATATGACCCACCCAGGCCCTGAGAATAGGTCTGGGGATGAAAGTATGCTAGGGGAATTTGTCAAGGATAATAAGGACAATGCACGATCTATTAAAATCAGTTTCTTGGAAACCAAGACACCTAATGGGTGACGGAATGCATTGAACTTATAAAAGTTGGGCTACATATTTGTACATTAGGGGGGAGGGTTGGTGTAAGGTTATTTTACTTTACCCCCAAACCCCCTAAGGTGGAAATATACTGCCCAAATTATATTATTATAATATAATATAGTTATATTATTAAAAATAAACAAAAGTATTATATTTTCGTCAGATTTTGGCATATTCCTCTAGGACTAACGTAACTTTACTTCTTGGGTGTGTTGTGTATTAACAATTAACAAGTACCTCTTTTTTTTTTATCAAAGAAGCAATAAGACCAATGCTTATCGAAATTTGTGATGGTTGGGATACATTTTTTCCATGAAAATATAAAAGGGTTATATTTAAAATCGTCGCTGGTGTCCCAGTAATTACACCAGATCAAATAGGGTAAAAAGAAACCAGTTTTTTATATTTTTTTGAAAAAAAAAACTTATTCTTAAATCGACAAGGAAAAAAAAGAAGAAAAAGCAAATATTTGGATTAGATCACCGAAAACCAATTTTCGGTAATCGGGGTATAACCCAATGATACCAATTCCGGAAAATACAGGGAGGAAGCAAGGATTTTGTTATATTCTCTACATAAACATGCAAAAAGGCATTTTTCAAAATTTCAAGGGTAGTTTTCGCTTAAGAAAAAACAAAACGTCAATATAAAGGTATTTTTCCACATCTAGGGGGGTGATTTTCCCTTCCTGTAGATGCGCCTGTATGTTAAAGAAAAATTCATAATTGCATAATTGCATTTTCATAGATTGCATAATGATATAAAATGTTCGCTAAGCATTTTCCGATGATTTTAGAAATATTTGACCAGTGGAACTCTTCCATAGCTGATTTTCTCTGGTTTTGAGTGTTAGTGTGTTTTAACTCTCATAATAAGTATTTTAAAAAAATTATGGTTGGGCTACAAGACATAAAACCTCACTAGGCTCTCAAGGCAGATTGTCAACAATATAAGTAGAAGCCCCATTATGGATACGACAGGTCCACCTTTCCTCAATTTGTTGCCAATGTTCTAGAAATAAATACATGCGTTATCATAATTAAGATGACTGGGCCACATACCACCCCCCCCCCCATTAAAAAACGTCTCAAAGTTAACAAAACGTCTCAAAACGTCACACGTCACAAAAACGTCTCAAAGTTAAAAAACCTCACATATCACCTTATGAATTAAATGATCTAAGATGTTTGCTTAGCATTTTCCGATGATTTCAGAAATATTTAACCGGCGGAACTCTTGCATAACTGATTTTCTCTGGCTTTGAGTGTTAGTCTGTCTTAACTCTCATATTAACCATTTAAAAAATTATAATTGGGCTACAAGACAGACAACTTCACTCGGGTCTCTAAACAGATTGTCATGAATATTAGTAGTACACCCTTTTATGGATACAACAGGTCCAACCTTCCTTAATTTTTTTTGTGACTGTTACAGAAATGAATATATGCATTATTATAATTAATATGACTTAGCCCCATACCCCCTTCCCACTTAAAAAAACGTCACAAAAAAGTCTCAAGGCTATAAAACCCACATATCACCTTATGAATTAACAATTAAATGATAGGCTCCCTAGACAGACTGTCATGAAATTTAGTAGTGCACCCAATATACATTTGACAGGTCCGCCCATCCGCAATTTTTTGTGAATGTTCTAAAAATGAATATATGCATTATCATAGTTAATTTGACTTGGTCTGCATTTCAAAAAGGATTCTAGGAATTTTTCTCTAGCAATGCCAAGATTTCAAGTGGGGCCCTATCCTTATCTCAACCGAATGTTTTGATTGCGTAATGATCTAAGATTTTCGCTATGTATTTTCTGATGATTTTAAAAATACTAGTAGTATGGTGTTAATACGATTAACGACCTAAATAGAGCATTACTTTCACGACACACATAGGGCATTACTTTAACGACACACATAGGGCATTACTTTAATGACACACATAGGGAATTACTTTCACGACACACATAGGACATTACTTTAACGATACACATAGGACATTACTTTAACGAATTATCATTCCTTTGTATCCTCTCTCTGCTTTTAATAAGATCCATAACATTGTCCTGGAAACAATTATTCTCAAGGAAAGATTTTTTTTAGTTTAACGACACACATATGACATCATTCGTAGGGAAAATTTTTATCTCAAGTTCTGTGATGTGGATTCTAGAAATTTTTCTCTAGCAAATCCAAAATTTCAATTGGGGACCTATCCTTATCTCAAGTGAATGTTTTGTTATAAAAGAATGTACGAGGACAGAGTATCATAATGAACAAGACAGGGAGGGTCCGAGTTCCGATTCTATGGCTCCCTCCAGACTCCCAACCCTTCCCCTCTAGGGCAACACCTTGGAGGAGGTAGGTATGTGGGGCTGGACATATTTCAAAGTGTACCCTATGTTCTATCTATTTTAGACTCTAGTACACTACTTGTGAGCCTGGTAGTATTGTTTGCGTTTGACTGTATTTTGATCAAATCCCACTTAACGTGTCTCTAACTCTAAAAAGAATCCGTTTATTTTCTCTCTCTTAGACTTTGGTAAAAACTTTATCGACCTATTTCAGACTTTAGTACAGTGCTTGTGAACTTGGTAGTAGCGTCTTTGTTTGAAAATTCTTATCGTTGCATCTCTAACTTTTGAAACGTCTCAAAGTCAAAACAAAAACGTCACGAAAAAAACGTCTCAAAGTTAAAGAAACGTCTCGAAGTTAAAACAAAACGTCACGAAGAAATAAAAACGTTTCAAAGTAAAAAAAATATCTCGAAGTTAAAAAAGAAACATCACGAAGATAAAAAAAAATATCTTGAAGAAAAAAATGTCACAAAGAAAAACTAACGTCTCGAAGTTAAAAAAAAAAGTCTCGAAAACAAATATCTCGAAGTAAAAAAAAATATCACAAAGAAAAAACATTTAGAAGTTAAAAAAAATGTCATGAAGAACTTTGTTTCTAATGAGCACAATTAGATCAATGACAAAACACATATTGAACATGTGACTGAAAACATGGTAAAAGTTGTCTATGACCCAGAAACGAAATAAGTGTCATGTCAAGAGAAAACACGATTAATCATTTTTTGGAACGAATTAAAAACATTCAGTTTCTTATGATGATATTAACAAACATATAATATTTTACAAGCTAAGTTGCGTAAAATTTACATAACAATTTCCCCGCTTCACTTGCATGCAATAAATACCGAGAGTATTATGACTACTCTCCGCATTGAAGTCTGCGGGTTTTATGACTCCTCCCCGCAATGAATTTAGATTGTTTTACGATTCCTTCCCCTAAAAATAGGAAAAAGAAACCAGCTAAGTAAATATTGGAGTCAATGAACTCTTGCACAATCGATTTCTCTGGCCCTGAATGTTAGTTGCGCAATGATTTAAACTTAATGCACTTGGATTCTGTGGGAGTCAATGGACTACTGCTTTCGCTATTGTGAATCAAGTCTTTTCAATCTTGATCAAAGGAAAAGAGTTTGATTGAGCTGTTTTAGTTGTGCAATGAACTACTAAATTTCTTTTGTAAAAAAACCCTTTTAACCTTAAGCAAGGGAATAAATGTTTGATGGAGTATTTCTCTGCTTAAATAACGTCTCAAAGTTAAAACGTCCTGAAGAAATAAAAACGTCTCGAAGTAGAAAACATCTCAAAGTTAAAACAAAATGTCTCGAACTTAAAAAAGAGACATCATGAAGAAAGAAAACTTCTCGAAGCAAAAAAAAATCGTCACAAAGAAATAATAACGTCTCGAAGCTAAAAAAAATCTTTAAGACAAACCGTCTCGAAGTAAAAGTCGACTCGAAGTAAAAAACAATTAAAGATAAAACAAAAATCATCATGAAGAAATAAAAACGTCTCGAAATAAAAAAAATATCTAGAAGAAAAAAACATCTCGAAATAAAAAACATCTCAAAGTTAAGACAAAAAACGTAATGAAGAAATAAAAATGTCTCAAAGTAAAAAAAACCTCGAAGAAAAAAATTTATTGAAGTTAAAACATAAACGTCTCGGAGTTTAAAAATATCTAGAAGTTGAAAAAACGTCACAAATAAAAAAAACTTTTCGAAGCTAAAAAAAATGTCATGAAGAACTTTATTTCTAATGAGCTCAATAAAACCACTGAAGAAACACATATTGAACATGTGACTGAAACCATGCTAAAACGGTGTGACCTGGAAATAGTATAAGTGTCTTGTCAAGAGAAAACATGATGAATCATTTTATGGAACGCATTAATAACATTCAATTTTTAAATGATATTAACAAACATGCAATATTTTACAAGCTAAGTTGCGTAACAATTTCCAAGCTTCATTTGCATGCAATTGATACCGACTGTTTTATGACTCCACCCCGGAATGAATTTTACGGGTTTTATGGCTCCTCCCCGCAATGAACTCAGATGCTTTTAAGACTCCTCTCCCTAGCCATAGCAAGAAAAAACCAGCTGTGTAACAAGTGGAGTCAATGAAAACTTGCATAATCGATTTCTCTGGCCTTGAATGTTAGTTGCGCAATGATTTAAACCTAAAGAAATTGGATTCTTTGTGGGTTAATGAGCTACTACTTTCTCTATTGCAAAACAAGTCTTTTTAACAATGAGCAAAGGAATAAAAGTTTGATGATGTACTTCTAGTTGCACAATGAACTACTACTTTTCCTATTGCGAAAGAAGTATTTATAACCTCAAGCAAAGGCATAAGAGTTTGATGAAGTACTTCTCTGCTTAAGTACTGCCTTAATAGCTTCCAAGATGATTGGACTATATGACACATAATTTAGTAGTTTGGAAAAATCCTCTTTTGGTGTTATTTTTGAAATGCATTTTTGTTATTGTCTATGGAACTCGAAGAAATTGACCGTTAGCATTGGAAAGTGAACTATAATATGTTTGAGTATGATAAAAGCTTGTGGAGTACTACATCACTCCATATGAACAGGCTGGAATTCTACGACAGAGTGATTACACCACATAATAAAAGTGGTAAAGAACTGAGAACTGTTCAGGAAAAAGTAAGTGAAATATGAAATTTTTTCGTGGTTGAAGCAGTGTACGTAAAGGGTAATGTACCTACAGATAAGGTTTTAATTCAAAACTGCGACCCTAAAATTCTAATTTTCAATTTAGAAGAACTTTAAATGTCCTAAGTTTGAAGGGGCTTATCACGTCCCGAAAACGAGGTCAAGTTCTTCGCGCAATGGATACCAAGGGACATACCTGGTTGTAATAAGTGCATAAGTAAAATACACGGTAAAACATATTCTATATCATGGGATCCATGTCTGTGGATGTTTAACAGTGAACTTTAAGTATTGTTTTTATAAAAATATGCGTTTTTTCAAAAACCTCATTTTTTAATATGTAGAATCAATAAATATCTTTAAGCTTAAACCGTTTTTATTCTTTCGGAAAGTTCTAGCTCATAAGTACAATCCTACTCTAGGTATACCCCCACCACTTCACCAGGAGTCTGAAATAGATGAACAGGATATTTTCTTGACTTCCAAAGCCTGAGAGGCGCGAATTGAATTTTTCTCAAAAACTCAGAGAAATTTCAAGGGGAATTTTCAGGGTTTTATCTATATTTCAGGAGTACCCACTGTCATTTTTGCAGCATGTTTCAAAGAGTCTGTTACCAAAAGTAATGGCTCTGCGAGTTTCAAACTAAGCTATGATGAATGAAAATATTGAAATAAAAATATATTTTTATTTCGACTGTAGCATCTGTAAAGGCGGTTATCATCATTTCATCAATTTTTATGTGTCTAATGCAGCCAATTTTGAACACGTGGATAGAGGAAATCCTAAAGAAAATCTGGAAGAGATAAGGACAAAAATATTGAAAGAAATCGAAACAACTAGAATGGAGCGACACTCTGTTTTGTATTGGTCAAGTAAGAAATAAGTGGAAGAAAGGATACCCTTACCGCCCCCAAAAAACTTGAAAGCACAACAAAAGTCTTGGAAAAGGAGGTACAGTATACTAAAAAGGGACAATGAAGAGCAAAATAAAAGATCAAGAAAAGTAGAGTCCCCCTACGGGAATTTTTCACGTTCTTTGAGAAATGACAGAGAAGCTTCATATATCAGAATTAGGGCACACACAAATTGATCATCGTTGTAATTATTGGTGACCATGATTAATTTTCGTTTTGTTTTTATGTGGGTTCCCCCTGTGGTACATTATGGTTGGTCATTGACAATACTTAGTTTATCATATTTTTTTTCGAACAGTATTATCCATACATTGGAAGCATAAACAGTTACATCTTTATTTATTACGATGAAATATTTCAAGAACGTTTGTGTTTATGATAAAGTTGTCGTAGCATTGAATGTTGACAAGTATTGAATGTTAACAAGGACAAATATTTGAACTACAAAACAATTACTTATGGTAACATTATTGGAAACGTATGTTTGCGTTGTCATGACAGTGAGAGATTAGATTCCTTCAGTGTATTTAAAAAATTAACATTTATGATGGTGGATATTCGAGAGTAACATTTCCAGAGATGATAATACTCAAAGAGAATGCAAGTCAGAAACTAATAGTTGATGACGAGGGGCAACTTCTTGCATGTGTTTCTGATAACACATTACCTGTTGGTAGATCCCATTGCCATCTTTCTGGTATTAGCTTTCGAGCGAAGAACAAAGGAAAAAGAAGAGAAAGAAGAGTCTACTGCTTCAACGATACTATAAACCATATCCAGCCTACATGTCGAAACTGTTACCTCATGTAAAAGTAGGGTTATAATAGACAATATAATCGCAAGTAAAAAAAAAAGAATGGCATTAGTATAAAATGTCACCAAGAAAATGAAAGACAATTCAACGAAAAGCAAAGCATCAGTGAACGTTTAGAGTCAAAGTAAAAGCATGATGTATTATTTTTGGAGTGGATTCAAAGCATTTAAATTTTTTATTATGATATTAATAACATGTAGTATTGTATGTGCCATTATTTCAATAAAAATATTTCATTGAATTACTTTCTTAAGTTCCAATATTTTTATGATACACCAGCAACTCCATGACTTAGAATATCTATTCAAATGTCAAAGATGCAAGAACAGGAATTTTCAGGCACATTTACTACTATCAGACACACTTCAAATATTTCATTTACGGCCATCTATTCATTTATACTCATAGAAGGCAATATTGTTTTACTAACCCAAGTGCTGCCATCTACTTCGATTTAAATATAGATGGCAGGACAACATATTTGTACCTTCACTCGGACACCTGCAGCAAACCTATAATCATACCCTTTTTTCAAATAACTCCATTCGAGTTAGGTTTATTTAGGTTCACTTAGCGTAGCACGCCAAGCTAACTTAACTGCCAGCAACTCCATCATTTGGAATATCTATTCGAATGTCAGAGATACAGGAGGAATTTTAAGACACAGACACTACTATCAGGCGCACTTCAAACATTTTATTTGCTGCCATCTATTCATTTAAAGTAATAGATGGAAATATTTTTTTTCTAACCCAAGTGCTGCCATCTATTTCAAGTTAACTATAGATGACAGCACGACTTGTTTTTTACTTTCACCTGGGTACCTGCAGCCAACCTACAATCACACCATTTTTCAAATAACTGCATTCAAGTTAAGTTCATTTAGGTTCAATTAAGGTAGCGCTTCACGCTTCTAGGATCTTAGGTTGGCTGCAGGTAACCGGGTGAAGGTAAAAAACTTTCATATCCACCGTCATAAGTGTTGAATTTTTTGATACTCCAAAGGAATTTAATCTCTCACTGTCATGATATCGTACATATACGGTTCCAATAGTTTTACCACTAGTTCAAATATCTGTCTTGTCAACATTCAATACTACGACAACTTTGTCATGAACACACACGTTCTTTAAATATTTTATCGTAACTTTACAAAACGATGTAACTGTTTATGCTTCAAATGTACGAATAATTCTGTTAGAAAAAATATTATAAACTACTTATTTTCAATGACCAACCATAGAGTACCACAGGGAGCACCCACATAAAAAATAAAACAAAAAGAAATCATGTTCACGAATGATTACAACGATGATGAATTGTTGTATGGCTGATGAATTGTTTTCTTTTATATGAAGCTTCTCTATCATTTCTCAAAGAACGTGAAGAATTCCTGGACGGGGACTCTACTTTTCTCAATCTTTTATTTTTCTCTTCATGATCTCTTTCTATTATACTGTACCTCCTGTTCCAAGACTTTTGTTGTACTTTCAAGTTTTCTTGTTGCTGTAAGGATATCCTTTCTTCCATTAGTTTGTTTCTTGACCAATCTAAAACTGAGTTTCTATCCATTCTAGTTGTTTTCATTTCATTCAATATTTGGGCCCTCATCTCTTCCAGGTTCTCCTTATGATTTCCACTGTCGACGTGTTCTAAATTGGTCACAGTAGAATAATAAGAATTGGTAAAATCAAGATAACGGCCTTTACAAATGCTACTAGTAAACAGATATTTTTATTTCAATATTTTCATTCATCATAGCTTAGTATGAAACTTTCAGATCAATTGCTTCTGGTAGCAAACTCTTTGAAACATGTTGCTAAAATGACAGTGGGTTGTCCTGAAATATAGATAAAACCCTGAAAATTCCAATTGAAATTTCTCTGACTTAAAAAAAAATTCATTTCACGCCTCTTGGGCTTTGGACGACAAAAAATATCCTGTTCATCTATCTCAGACTCCTAGTGAAGGAGGGGGTATACCTAGAGTAGGATTTTACTTATGAACCAGAACCATTCTAAAGAATGAAGACGGGTTAAGTTTAAAGATGTTTATTGCCTATACGTATTAAAAAGAATTTTTTGTAATTACATATTTACATAAAAATAATGCTTAAATTCACTGTTAAACATCAAAAAACGAAGATCCCATGATATAGAATAGTTTTTACCGTGTCTTATGCACTTAATGCGATCAGGTATGTGCCTCGGTATCCACGGTGCGAAGAACCTAACCTTGTTTTCGGGACGGTAATAAGCCCCTTCAAATTTAGGACATTTAAATTCTTCTAAATTGAAAAGTGGAATTATAGAGTCACAGTTTTGAATTAAAACTTTGTCTGTAGGTACGTTACCCTTTACGTACAATGCTTCAACCCCTGAAATGATTGCATATTTCACTGAATTCTTCCTGAACAGTTCTCAGTTCTTTACCGTTTTTATTAAGTGGTGTAATCACTCTGTCACAGAATCTCAGTCTATTCATATGGCGTAATGTAGTACTTCACAAGCTTTCATCATACTCAAACATATTATAGCTCACTTTCTAAGGATAACAGTCAATATCTTCGAGTTCAATATACATGAAACAAAAAAACACATTCAAATATAAAACTACAAGATGATTTTTTCAAACCATTAAATTCTGTGTCATATAGTACTATCATCTTGGAAGCTATTAATGCAGTATTGAAGCAGAGAAGTACATTTTCAAACTCTTATACCTTTGCTGAAGGTTAAAAAAACGTGTTTTTCAATAGCGAAAGTAGTAGTTCATGGCGCAACTTGAAGTAATCCATCAAACTTTTATTCCTTGGCTCAAGGTTAAAAAGACTTGTCTCGCAATGGCAAAAGTAGTAGTTCATTAGTACCCACAGAATCCAGGCACTTTAGGTTTAAATTACTGCGCAACTAACATTCAAGGCCAGAGAAATCAATTGTGCAAGTGTTTATTGACACTGCTGGTTTCTTTTACCTATGGCTAGGGGGAGGAGTCGTAAAACCATCTGGATTCATTGCGTAGAGCAGTCCTAAGACTCTCGGTATCAATTGCCTGCAATTGAAGCTTGGAAATTGTTACGCAACTTTTACGCAATTTAGCTTGTAAAATATTAAATGTTTGTTAATGCCATCATAAAAATTGAATGTTTTGAATACGTTCCATAAAATAATTCATCGTATTTTCTCTTGACATGACACTTATTCCGTTTCCGTGTCATAGACAACTTTTAGCATGGTTTCAGTCACATGTTCAATATGTTTTTTGTCAGTTGTATTTATTAAGGTCATTAGAAATAAAATTCTTCATGACTTTTTTTTTAACTTCGAAATGTTTTTTTCTTACCTATTTTTTTTAACTTCAAGATGCTTTTTTTACTCTGACACGTTTTTTTAACTTCAAGACGTTTTTTCTTCGATATAATTTTTTTACTTCGAGACATTTTCATTTCTTTATGACGTTTTTTGTTTTAACTTTGAGATGTTTTTTTTTTACTTCGAGACGGTTTTTTCTTCGAGACGTTTTTTAACTCAGGGAAGTTGTTTTTCTTTGTGACGTTTTTTTGCTTCGAGATGTTTTTTTTTCTTCGTGACGTTTCTTCGTTAACTTCGAGACGTCTTTTGCTTTAACTTCGAAATGCTTTAATTACTTCGAGCCGTTTTTATTTCTTCGTTACGTTTTTTTAACTTCAAGACGTTATTTAAGCAGAAAGGTACTTCATCAAACTTGTATACCTTTGCTCAAGGTTAAAAAGACTTGTTTTGCAATAGCGAAAGCAGTAGTTCATTGACCCCCACAGAATCCAAGTTCTCTAAATTAAATTTTTGTTCAACTAACATTCAGGGCCAGAAAAATCGATTATGCAAGATTTCATGGACTCCAACGGTTACGCATCTAGTTTATTTTTCCTATTACTAGGAGGAAGAATCGTAAAACAATCTGAATTTACTGCGGGGAGGAGTCATACGACCCGTAGAATTCATTGTGGGGAGGATTCATAAGACTCTCGGTATTTATTGCATGCAAATGAAGCTTGGAAATGGTTACGAAATTTTTATTCAACTTAGCTTGTAAAATGTTACATGTTTGTTAATATCATCATAAAAAATTAAATATTTTGCATTTGTTCCATAAAATAATTCATCATGTTTTCTCTTAACATGATTCTTATTCCATTTCCGGGTCATACACAACCTTTAGCATGGTTTCAGTCACATGTTCAATATATTTTTTGTCATTGATGTTATTGTACTCATTAGAAATAAAGTTCTTCTTGACATTTTTTTAACTTCGAAATGTGTTTTTCTTTGTGAAATTTTTTTAATTTCGAGATATTCTTTTTTATTCAAGACGTTTTTAACTTCGAGACATTGTTTTTCTTTGTATTTTTTTTCTTGGAGACTTTTTTTCTTCGTCATGTTTCTTTTTTAACTTCAAGACGTCTTGTTTTAACTTGAGATGTTTTTATTACTTTGAGACGTGTCTATCTTCGTGACGTTTTGCTTTATCTTCGAGACGTTTTTTTACTTCAAGAGAATTTTTAAATTCGAGAAGTTTTTTTCTTCGTGACGTTTTTGTTTTAACTTTGAGATGCTTTCAAAAGTTAGAAATGCAAGAACAGGAATTTTCAAACACAGACGCTACTACCAAGTTCACAAGTCGTGTCCTAATGTTTAGACACAAGGTAATGTTTTTACCAAAGTCTAAGAGAGAGAGAGATGAAACGGATGTTCTCTAGAGTTAGAGACACATTAAGGGGGAATTGGTTAAAATTCAGTCACCCGCAGAAAAGACTACCAGGCTCACAAGTGGTGTACTAGAGTCCAAAACAGATGGAACATAGGGGACAATTTGAAACATATCCAGCCCCACACAACTACCTCCTCACAGGTGTTACCCTGGAGGGTATGGGTTGGGATTCAAGGGGGCCATGGAATATGAATTTGAGGCCCTCCCTCTCTTGTTTATTATGATACTATGTTCTTGTAAAAGTTTCAGGTTTCAAGAAAAGTTTATAAAGTTTAAAGAATATTTCTGGCTATTAATTAAAAAAAACTTTCCGAAAAAGAAGTTTTTCAAGAAAAGTAAAGGCCATTTTAAACTTAAGCTCAGCAGATACAAATACCTGTTAAAATTCAAACTCAAAACGACCAAAAATGACTATTAAAGAATAAACGAAACCCAAAACGAACAGAAATTAAATCAACAATCATAGCAAAAAGCATACAATAAGCAATAATATAAATGAATAAATGGATCTTAAAGCAAGTAATGCTTAGATTGAATAAGACAATCAAGCTTAAAACGAAAAAAGATATTTTGCTATTGAAGCATAAATGAAACTTTTATTGATGCATAAATTAAATAAACAATCAATGTAAACAAATAAACAATAGATATTAATTTAAATGAATAAATAAATCTCAAAACGAGTGAAACCTAATATGCAAATCAAGCTTGAAACGTATGACTTGGAATATTTTTGTAGTATTTTGTCGTAGTTTATCTCGTCAGTGTTACATTCTGTTGATGTTTCTAAGTGAATTTTGTAATTTTTTCCTTAAAATGTATGACTTGGATTATATTATCCATAAATTACTATTAAAGAATTGATGAAACCCAAAACAAACAGAAATTAAATAAACAATCATAGCAAAAAATACAACAAGTAACAATATAAATGAATAAATAGATCTTAAAGCGAGTAATGCTAAAATTGAATATGAAAATCAAGCTTAAAAAGGAAAAAAATATTTTACTATTGACGTATAAAAGAAACTTAAAACGAACAGACATTAAATAAACAATCAATGCAAACAAATAAACAATAGATATCAATGTAAATGAATTAATACATCTTAAAACGAGTGAAAATTAAATTGAATAAGCAAATCAATCTTGAAACGATCAAAAATCATTACAAACAAGAGTTTGGGCATCTCCTCCTTCTCTCACTGTAAAGTCTAAAACCTACTGCGTCATTGTCGCTTTACTGAAAACTATATGCGTCTTGAACAGTCTTGGAAAGTAATAACAGCATCAAAGTGAATATTTAATATATAATAATAATAGTTTTTGAAAGATCCATCAGTTCAATAGTTTATTTCACTCTAATTTTATTTTTAATTTCAATGCTGAAAGAATTGGAAAAGAAAATATTTGTAATATAATTCGTTTTTAGTGAAGCGCCAATAACGCAGTAAGCTTTTGGTTTTTATATACTGTTAAGGAAGAGAGTATCCATATTTTGATTTGTAGTGAAACTATATTCATATTGAACATTTTTAGAAAGAACTAATAAATTAAACTGAATATATGATGTATAATGATAATAATTGCTGAAAGCTGATCAGTTGAAAATTTTACTATAATTTTAATGTTTATTTTCAATATTAAGTACAAAAGAAAATAATTGTAATATAATCGGTTTTCAATCAAGCGCCAGTGACGCAATAGGTTTTAGACTTTTACAGTGAGAGAAAGAGGCGATACCCTAACTCTTTTTTGTAGTGATCTTTGTTCATTTCAAGCTTGATTTGCATGTTCAATTTAAATTTCACTCTTTTTAAGATTTATTTATTCATTTACATTAATATCTATTGTATATTTATTTCATTTGATTGTTTATTTAATTTCTGTTCGTTTTATGTTTCATTTGTACTTCAATAGCAAAATATTTTTTTGTTTTAAGCTTAATTTTCATATTAAATATAGTATTTCTTGCCATAATATCTATTTATTCATTTATATTATTACTTGTTGTGTGTTTTTTTCTGTAATTGTTCATTTAATTTCTCTTCGTTTTGGGTTTCATTTATTCTTTAATAGTAATTTCTGGTAGTTTTGAGTTTGAATTTTGACAGGTTTTTGTATCTGCTGAGCTTAAGTTTAAAATGGCCTTTACTTTTCTTTGAAAAACTTATTTTTCGGAAAGTTTCTTTTAATTTAAAGCTAAAAAGACACGAGCTTTGGTACCTACAAAATTTATTGATAAAAGCGTTATAAAAAAGTGAAATCACAGAAAAAGCAGTTAAAAACACGACAAAACATGAAAAAAACTTTAAATTAAGTTAACTACTTTTCAATAAGGTTCTTTCAGGTTAGGTTAGCGTGGTCAGCCACGCAACCTTATCTTAAGGAACCTAATTCAAAAGTATTTAACTTAATGTAACCTAACCTATTCAGATATGCTGCACTTTGAAACATCAACAGAGGTAACACTGACAAGATAAACCACGACAAAACATTAAAAAAAATATTCCAGGACACATGTTTTAACGAAACAATTCCAAAATGTACTTTGAAAAATCAACAGAATTTAACAGTGAAAAGATAAACCACGAAACAACAGTGCAAAAATATTCCAAGTCATAGGTTTAAGCTAAAAAATTCCAAAATGTACTTTGAAAGATCAACAGAATGTAATACTGACATGATAAACCACGAAACAACACTACAAAAAATATTCCAAGTCATACGTTTCAACGAAAAAAATCCAAAATATACAGTCAAACATCAACAGAATGTAGGACTGACAAGATAAATCCTGACACAACACAACAAAAATATTCCAAATCGTACGTTTCAACCAAAAAATTCCCAAATGTAGTTTGAAAGATCAACAGAATCAGAGAAAAACAAATACATCAGAGAAAAACAAAACACTTACAAGATAATCCATTACATAACACTATACAAATATTCCAATTCCCACGTTTCCATGAAAAAATTCCAAAATACACTTTAAAACATCAACAGAATGTAACACTGACAAGATAAACCACGACGAAACATTACAAGAACAATTCAAGTCATACGTTTCAACGAGAAAATTCCTAAGTGCACTTTGAAACTATAAATGAAATAATAATTGATGAACGAAAAAATTCCTAAATGCACTTTGAAACTATAAATCAAATAATATTAACATTTTGATTACTAAATATCAGTATATGTATATTAAACTGACAATTCATATTCATTCATATTTTTTTCAGTAAAGCGCAAATTTTGTTCTGGCCTTGGGAAGGCATAGGGGTTTTGAGCCCTACTCATGTTAATTTCTGCTTGTTTTGAGTTTGACTCGGTTATTTATTGTAATTTCTGTTCGTTTTGGGTTTCATTTATTTATCGATACTGATTTGTGGTAGTGTCACGCTCTGTAGATTATTTTACTGCATTTTTTCACATTTTTGATGTAATGGGCTTCTTTACTTTTTTTTGAAAATCTTATTTTGTGGGAAAAGCTTTTTATTTAATTGCTTTTTTTTGTATTGAGATAGTCTTTTCAGGGAAATAGAAAATGATACTTTAAATCTTTTCTTTTTTGAAAGACTTTATAGTCTGGCCTGCTGTTTGTATCCCAGAGAAAAATTTTCAGCCATTTTTAACAACATACACCCTTTTAAAAATCTGGACACAAATAGTAGTGTTTAATTTAGTTTCATACCTCCTCTAGTTGACCTGAAATAGAAAACTTTATACTATTCGTAAAAAAATCTGTTTATTTTCTTTCATCGCTTGGATACACTTACGCTATTTTGATTTGGTTAAATTTTAAAAGCAGAAGTAGCCCCAAAAGTTTGAACATAAGAGCGGAAGTAGCCCCGAAAGTTTGAACATAATACCCTTAGTCTTTCTTGGGATACGGCTGAGATGCCTTATTAGGAATTAGCACTAACACTGTGCATTTTGATTTAATCTTAAGGCAACATTTAGTTTTTAAACATGACGGGGTAATGTAAGGGTGGGTATGGGAGGGGGAATAGTTGCTCTCCAATCACTTTTGACTATTAAAAAGGGCATTAATCCTTTCTATTTTTCAAGCGAATGAGCCCTTTTCGACACTTTGAAACAAAAACAGTACGTAAGACTGACAAGATAAACCACGAAAGATCATTACGTGGTAGGGTGTTCTGTGGAGCATCATGAATGGCTTGGGTTGTGATAAGGTTGAATCAATGAGATGAACCAAAAACTTTAACAAAAAAATGTGTGAAAAATGTCTTAGGACTGAAGATTTGATGTCAGAGGGTGCCAAAGAGCAGTAATAGAGTGGCGCTGTGGTGTGAAATGGTTGGAGTATCACGCTCTAGCAAGGAAAAGGTGACTCCACTCTGTTCAAAAACATAGGGTTTAAATAGATTCATTAGTTTATTTTCGGAGAGAAACGGTTGAAAATTTCTTAGGGGGCGGAGGGATGGTGTCTTTTGGATGACGGATGGGGCAGGCACGTAAAGCTATGATGGTGTGGAGTGCTTTGCGGGGGCATCATGATAGGCGTGAGTTGCAAAAACTTGAATCACGGGATTTAAAGGCATAATTTATTTATGAAATGACTGAAACTGTCTTAGGATTGATGATGTGATGTCAGAAGGTGCCATAGAGAAGTGATAGTGTGGTTCTGTTGCACGAATTTTTTGGAGTATCAAGCTCTAGCAAAGAAAAGGTGACTTCTCTCTGTTCAAAAATATACTGTTTAATTAGATTCACTGTCTTATTTTCGGAGTGAAACGGTTCAAGATTTCTTAGGGGATGGAGGACTGGTGCCGTGTGGATCACAGATGGGGGCAGGGGCGTAAAGCTTTGACGGTGTGGAGTACTTTGTGGGGGCATCATGATAGGCTTGGGTTTTGAAAACTTGAATCACGGGATTTAAATGCGTAATTTTCATTATGAAATGACTTAAAATGTCTTAGGAAGGATGATGTGATGTCCGAGGTTGCCACAAAGCAGTGATTGTGTGGTTCTGTGGCACGAATTGGCTGGAGTATCACGCTCTAGCAAACGAAAAGCTGACTTCTCTCTATTCAAAAACATACTCTTTAATCAGATTCATGAGCTTATTTTCGGAGTGAAACGGTTGAAAATATCTTAGGGGTGATGGTGCCAGTTTGATAATGGATGGGGCAGGCGCGTATAGCTCTGATGGTATGGAGTGCTTTGTGGGGACATCATGATAGGCTTGGGTTGCAAAAACTTGAGTCAAGGGATTTAAAGGCATAATTTTTATTATGAAATGACTGAAAAACGTCTTAGGAATGATGGTGTGATGTCAGAGGGTGCCATAGAAAGTTGATGGTGTGGTTTTGTGGCGCGAATTGGTTGGAGAATCACGCTCTAGCAAAGAAAAGGTGACTTCTCTCTGTTCAAAAATATACTGTTTAATTTAGATTCATGAGCTGATTTCTGGAGTGAAATCGTTGAAAATGTCCTAGGGTGGGGGGATGAAGGTGGTGCCACGTGTAAGACGGATGGGGCAGGCGCGTAAAGCTGTGATGGTCTGGAGTGCTTTGTTGGGCATCATGATAGGCTTGGGTTGCAAAAACTTTAATCACCGTATTTAAAGGCATAATTTTTGTTATGAAAATATCTGTAGATGCATTTGGAATAACGAGAGTACCAGAGGGTACTTTATTCCATCCATGGTTTGCCAGGGTGGAATGCATTGCCTTAGACTAGTACACTGTAGAGCTTAAGGATAAGGTAGTAGGTGTCAAATGAATTTGTCGGTAGAGGGGGAGTGAAATCTATCATCCCTGTCTAAGAAACGATGCATATCGTTAAAAAAAGCTCTTAATATAGCATAAATTTAACTCTAATATCAAGTCTTGCCCTCTGGAAATGATTGGTAGGGACGCTGGGGGGGGGGGGGGAGAGTTTTGTCACGATGGTGTGAAGATTCATAGTCTTGGCAAAAACGCTATATTTTCGTTACGGGCTTTCTGAAATACCTCAATAGTGCCTAAAAAATTGCACCTTATATCAATCCTGCCCTCTGAAAATTTTTGATAGGGAGGTAGGGGGCAGCCGTATGTTGTGACGATGGTGTGAAATATTTATAATCTTGGGTCAAAGAAACAATGTATTTTCGTTAAAAAGTTCTTAATAGTACCTAAAAATTTGCATCTAATATCAACCCTGCCCTCTGAAAATGATTGCTAGGGAGGCGGAGGGGCACCCATATGTTGTCATGGTGGTATGAAATATTCATAGGCTTGGCTCAAAGAAACGATGTATTTTCATTAAAGCTCTCAGAAATAATAAATCATGATGTAATAGGTATAATAGGGCTTAAATTTAGCTCTAATATAAACCCCGCCCTCTGGAATTGCTGGCTGCTAGGACCCATCCCTTTCTTTAATTCACGCATATTTTGCTTATATTTTAGCCTATATCAGGTTTTTTCATGTTTTGTCGTGTTTTTAACTGCTTTTTCTGTGAATTCACTGACTTATAATGCTTTTATAAATAAATTTTGTAGGTACAAAAGCCGGTGTCTTTTTAGCTTTATTAATCTAGGACGATTCTTTAATAGATAATTATTTACATAATGAAAAACCTAACAGCAAAACCACGTAACATCTGCGTGTCTAGATCGCATTAGTGCGGAAAACTGTCAGGTGCATTTAATAATACAGGAATCAATAGGACTGGGGATGATTGTGCTCTCATGCGGAAAGGGTTGGAAATCATTTAATCGATTGGAACATGGGGATTGTTATTTCATGGTAATGGATATCATGTGAAAACTATTTCTTGGGACAGAATAAAGGGAATGGGAGTTTAGTCGTGTTGCTTAGAGCGCTTTCCCAATCGTAGAAAATTGACCTTTCAAGTCCTAGCGAGGACAAAGAACTAAATGAAAGAAAAAAGAAACGCTTTTGAAGAAAGAAAAAATAAAATGCTTTGAAAGTTTCGGGCAAAAAAAAATGCCAAGAAATGTATTAAGTGACAGGGATGCACACCGTCATTACATAAAAATTGTGTGCTGACCTTACATAAAGTTTGTGCCGTCATTAAGTTAAAAGAAAGAAAAGAAATACTTTCAACATTACGGGTGAAAAAGAAAATCTCAAAAAAAGGTGTTATGTGACAGTGATGCGCGCCGTCATTGTATGACATCACATAAGGTGTTTGCCGTGCTCAGTTACAAGCGGGGATTCCCCATGGGTTCTGACGTTAGGTTACATGGAATTGTGTCATCCACATTAGACTGGAGCGTTTGAAACAGGGTGTGTTATGACGTCATTGAAGTCCAGACGGGTGTGTCATGGGAATATTTTCAACTGTCTTCGCTTTAATAGAACCGGTGACCGGAATCAATAAAAATGGGCGAGGGTGTGTCGTAACGTCAGAGAGCTCCATTTAGAATCACATATTAATATCCCTATGGATGTTACAGAAAGCCCATGTAAATGTCCCTATGGCTGCCTTTAAAATCCCATGTTAATTTTGGCGATCGCATTAAACAGGTGCGAGGGATTAGGAGCTCCCCTATCTGACTTCCTGTTTGACTCGTGTAAATCCCTTGTTAATTTCCTATCTGACCTGCAGAAATCCCATGTTAATCTACTATGGACTTATTTGAAGCGCAATGGTGTGTTCCCTTTTAATAGAACCCGCGACCACATTACACAGGTGCTAGTACCCCTATTATTACTTCTTGTCTATTATACCGACCACACTCCAATTAAAAATACTGAAACACTTAGGAGTCGTACCAACTGTGTTTGCGATAAAAAAAAATTGGGCGAGGGTGTCTCGTCTGAGGTCAGAGGCCTCCGTTTATAAGAAATTAGGAGCTATACTTGTACACCCCATATCTGACTTCCAGAAATGCAATGTTAATCAGCTATCTGACCGCTTGCATTCCGGGGGACTGCTTGTATTCCGGGGTACTCACTGCTTGAATAAATCAGGCCTATACTACTCTCCGTATATGAGGGTAAATTACCCGTCTTCAGACTCTATAATTTGCGCTAAAATTTTATAGTATTATCTTAGAAGCATTAATGAGAGCAATAACGCCAAGTGACGGGTGATAGAATGCATTGGAGATGAATAATTTGGACTACATATTCGCACATTAGGGGGGGGTAGGTTGGGTTATGTTAGGTTATGGGCGATATCCAAATACATTACCTCCCACCCCCCTAATATGCAAATATATAGCCCAAAATATATTACTGTATAAACTAAAGGTCAAATGAAGGTTATATTTCATTTGGATTAACCTAGCTTCACTTCTTGGGTGTGTTTCATTTAATTAGCAAGTACCATACTATCTTATCAAAGCACCTATTAAAGTTCGTTATGAACCTTAATCATATCTTTTAAATTCATCACTCTTATTTTCCTCTTGTTTTAACTTTCTTTTAAACTGTAATTCCACTTTTTAAATAGTAGTGAGAGAAAGTCCTAATTAAAGGTGCTATAGATCTCTGTACGCTCCTGTTTTCGTCCAATTATTTTCCAAAGATTGTATTTTCTTTTCAACTCTAATTTTCAATAATATCTACATCTAATCCTGTTAAAGAGCTCTTGCGCAACTATTCGCTTTTGCCCTCCCCCTCCTACTGTCAACTTCTTCCTATGATTTTTATTTTTTCTTTTGAATCTAATTTTATCTTTCCTTCGAACTTAATTTTTTTTTCAAATAGAAGAAAGAACTAATGCTGTTAGCAAGATCAATTGAACCTAATTCAACACACCCAAATATGAACAACTTATCGATATTCCTAATCGCAAATGAATCAGTAGAAGAAATTCAACATGCCAAACACCAAATTCGTTATATTCAACTAACTATAGGAAACTCGAAATGAACTGAAAATTGAAAAGAGCAGGTCCTCAGCCCGATAAATACACCACAAAAAAAGGCAAACTGAAAAAATTATAACATGACATTAAAAGCAAAATTTCAAAGAGTAAGTTTAAAATGCAAAGAAAGTAAAGAAATGCGAAAGTAACTCAATATGTTAGAAATTAAAACCGCTTGACTCAATATAGGAAGCTCAATACATTTCGTCGGGAAACCAGCATAGACAACAGAAAACAGTAAGTACTCAAGCACATTAGCCCACAGTAGACAAGATAACTTAGGCAAAAATACACAACGAACAGGATAACTAAACAAACCCAACTAAGCCCAGAAAAACTAAGAAAAAGTCAACATGCTAATAAATAAATAAAAAAAAATAAGCTCAGCAAATCAGCAACTCAATCCACACTACTCAAAAACTCAAATTTCATACAGACAATACGGGAGACTCAGCACAAATAACTGAGAACAGCAAATACTCGCCTAAGTTAACCAAACAGAGACAAAACACAACAAGACAGCCTAGACACAACTAAACTATAAAAAAATTCAACACGCATAGAGAGTTAAGAAACAAAAAATAAACTCAATACATTAGAAATTACACTCTCTCAATTTAATAAGGAAAACTTAACATAGGAAATTGGGAAACTTAGCAGAGACAAGTGAAAAAAATAAGTACTTGAGCTTATTCAGCCTGCCACATTTAGACAACCTAGGTAAAATCATAAAACAAAAAGTACATCTTAAAATAGCTAACTAATCTAGAAAAATTTAAGAAAAAAGTCGAAACCACAAAAATAAATAAATAGGGAATTGAGCCCACTCATCTCTAACAGAAGATACTCTAAACATATCTTTATTGGGTCAATTTATTACAAGATACACAAACAGCAAGAAATTTTCCACGGTTCAAAATTCCACAGTTCGACAACTCTAAAAACCTATAAAGACTTTCAATAATTTTTTCGAAGTCAACATTCCTCATGCTTTAAGCTTCTAAAACATGACAACTAGAACCCTTCATTAAAGAAACTTATCAATTCTCACAGCTTCAAAATTCTTACATTTTAATTGTCTTATGTTCAACTACTAAAAGACTTTATATTTCAAGAAACTTGCCCAATATCAAAATTTCACAATCCTTAAAATTAAAATTTGTACAATTCGTTTACTCACAGATTTCACCGTTCAAGACAATCACAAACTTTCGAAAATCCACGTTTATTACACTATTGAAATCTTCAATGCAAAAACTCAAAGCTTTCACGTTTTTCTTGAAATCTACTAAATTTCACAATTCCACATTTCCAAGAATGTAGATTTAGAGATATTACAAATTTACGATTCTAACACTTTCACATTCGTCAATTTGGCAACT
>JAQQPU010000220.1:41882-57336 GCA_029168905.1 Artemia sp. Kazakhstan ARC1039 | reverse complement strand
TGTATATATATATATAGTATACATCTAGCAGTCTCCTTCAAGAAACTCACCGACTTTCAGAACTTAACATTTCTTATGCAGTAGTTCCATAATTCATCAACACAAAGATTTCATTATTTAAGACAGTCCCCAAATTTTACAAGTTCAAACTTCTTAGACTTCGAAATTGTAAAATTCGACAACTCAAGGATTCCTGTTTTTCAAGAAACTGTACCGTACAATGTAAAATTTGAAGAGAGAATATCATTCAAATATGCGCTTCTCAACTGGATGGGGGGGGGGCATAGTCTTGGTCCCAAAGAAATGTGACATTTTCCTTTAAACTCTCAATAGGACCTAAGAAATTACCTCTAGCGAGTTTATGTGAAATTTAAAGAGAAAATACTATTCAAATGTGTGCTTGTCAACCAGAGGGGGGGGGGGAGCATAGTCTTGAAACCCCAAAGAAACGCGGAATTTTGTTAAAGATCTCATAAGGAATAAATAATAAAGTATTATGAATGATACGGCTTAAATTTACCTCTGATATACCTTTCTTTAAATCACTCATGTTTTGCTTTTAGTTTAGCCTATATAAGGCGTTGGTACGTTTTGTTTTTCCCTTGCATAGTCTTGTCTGAAAAAACACTGTATTTTCGCTAAAGGCTCTTAATATGGCTTAAATTAGCTTTAATGTCAACCCTACCCTCTGTAAATGATTGCTAGGAGTCCCATCTTTCTTTAATTGACGCCTGTTTTGTTTTTCCTTTGTCTTGTTTTTAACTACATTTTTTCGTGTTTTGATAAAGCTTGTCAATTTGTTTTAATAATAAATTTTGTATTTACAACGGTCAGCGTCTTTTTTATATTCTTTGTTCCAGGACAAATCATCAATATGTCAACGTTTACACTGTTAAAGCGTCTTGTAGCCCCTCTTTCGCCTTTATTACTAAAAATACATTGAGAGCAACCCGCAATATTATCTGGTATCACTCCCTAAAAAGCATTACTTAATGAACAGACGTAATGTCTAGTAATTGATTTTCCCCGTCTGCGTGTCAATTATTGTTCTTGCAGGAAACACGCAATCATGATTCTAGCATGCACGAAAAAGGAGATTCTTTTTGCGTGGAATTCGTTATTTCCCATAATGTATTCCTCGGAACAGAATATTGGAAAGGGTTTCATGGACGAGTTGATCAAGGCTGAGTTCTATTGGATGGAAATTGGTCTTTCGAGTCCTAATGAAGACAAAAAATTGTTAGAATATAATGATCCTTTGAGAAATAAAATGCATTGAAAGAAAAATAAAGTCACAAAAAAAGTATTATGTAACAATCACCATGTTTGTTCTTCTCAGTTAAAAGCAGGGGGACACCCCTTGGGTCTGAAGAAACAGTTTGCGTGAGAATGCGTCATCCATAAACACTCCTCATTACGAAAGAACTACAGAAAGAAAGCCTTGAAAGAAAGAAAAAAATGTCTTGAAAGAAAGAAAAAACCTCCTTGGAAAAATCTCTTAGAAAACATCGCGGGATGTCTTCAAGTGTATTGAAATGTCTTAATAAAATTACTCTGCCTGATGTTGTCATTACGTAAGAGCCCACGTATGCGCTACCATTCAGTTATTCCCAATAAATCTACTAAGTGACACGTGATTGTGTGATTCCCTATTACATAGCAACCGAATGCAAACATTGTCATTACACATGTTGAGTCACACAAGATTGCGTCATCCTCTATTACATAACAACTCAATGTAAACATCGATGTAACACCTGCTGGCTCCCATGGAATGGCCTAAGACCTACACCTCTTAAAAGCCTCAAAAAAATTGCCAGGATCGGAATTCGAATGGAGTGGGCTCATGTGGGCCCTGGAGCCCCCCCACCTTTACTGGGGTGCTAAAATGCTAATGCATTCCTGATTGATGATGTGAGAGAAACTTTCCAGTTAAAAAAAATTCTCTGGCTATTTAAGTTTGCTGGTTAGCCTTGAACTTAATGAATTTTACGTATTTAGAATCACTATAAAAAACTTATCGTTTGGATGTATATACATTGTCAAAACTCTTTCTTCTAGAGTTAGGGTTGCTATTGATACGACTCAATCCTTACCAACAAGTTGTTACCACACTGTTTGGATTTTATTTGAGTCTCTATTCCCGATACTCGTTTTTCACTAGTGACTTGGATTTACTTTCTGAGCTCGATAAGCTATGTCAGAAGCTTACCCTTTTGTACAAAAGTAAGATTGAAACTAGCTGGATTTGTTCACTAATACTTTGCATATAATGAATGTTTTTAATCTCTAGAGCAAATGGAATAAGTAACCAAAGACTGTTTTATTCTAGGTCCGTCCGCTGAGAAGAAGAGAATTTTCTGTTATTATGGAAGTTGGTCCATGTACAGAAATACCTTGGGAAAACTGGATATTGAAAATATAGATCCGTTTCTTTGTACAGATATCATTTATGCATTTGCTGGATTAGACTCAAACAACAAAATTTTTAGT
This sequence comes from Artemia sp. Kazakhstan ARC1039, assembly GCA_029168905.1. Classification (NCBI taxonomy): domain Eukaryota; kingdom Metazoa; phylum Arthropoda; class Branchiopoda; order Anostraca; family Artemiidae; genus Artemia; species Artemia sp. Kazakhstan ARC1039. The sequence continues at coordinate 54,843 of JAQQPU010000220.1, read as the reverse complement.
TTAAACAATGATATTGACCTCTATGATAACGGAGGAAAAGGTGGATTTAAACGTTTCACATCATTGAAAGAATCAAACCCTCTGCTGAAAACATGGATATCAATTGGAGGATGGGAGGAAGGATCTTCAAAATACTCCAAGGTAAAGGACAACAATACAAACATAAATATGCAAAACTTCAGCCTTTTATATTTTGTTCTCAGGTTCCTTACAATATTACTTTTGTTGAATTCTGCTACTACTCACTATATCGTCCAATAGGCACGTTTTAGCGTCTTAGCAAAATATTAATAATTGTGATCCCAGTTCTGATAAGGGTTTGAAATTAAGTGATTATTTATCTTTCAAGATAAAGAAATGTGTTTCGAGGAAGAAGATTCCTGTGGAGTTGAGTAAGCAAACTAACCATACAGAAGGAAAATTATATAATTTATTAAGAAAGATTCCTTAATTTCTCTCTTAGTTAATCATATGCCCACATGATTAACATGAATCCTGTGCCAGCATTCCTGTGCCAACCTAAAAGAGTCTTCTAGAACTTGGAAGAAATGAATCTTGATCTCATTCTATTTCAAGATAGTGCCATCCTATCAGAATTTTAACCAGGCAAAATGAATCTATACTCCTCCTGTTTTTGTTAGATTAATTAAAAAAAACTTTTTCCACAATAACATTAACATTTTGATTACTAAATATCAGTATATGTACATTAAACTGACAATGCACATTCATTTGTATTTTTTCAGTAAAGTGCCAACTATGTTCTGGCCTTGGGAAGGCATAGGGGTTTTGAGCCCATCTTATGTTAATTTCTGCTTGTTTTGAGTTTTACTCGGTTATTTATTGTAATTTCTGTTCGTTTTGGGTCTCCTTTAATTATCAATGCTGATATGCGGTAGTTTAACGCTTGGTAGATTATTTGATTTGATTTTTGCTCATTTTTGGTTTAATGCAGTTCTTTACTTTTCTTTGAAAAATTTATTTTATGGAAAAACTTTTTTAATTAATTTCCGTTCGTTTTTTATGACATAGTCTTTTCAGGGAAAAAGAAAATAACACTTTAAATCTTTTCGTTTTTTAAGACTTTATAGTTGGGCCTGCTATATGTGTGCCGGAGAAAAATTTTCAGCGATTTTTAACAACATACACCCTGTTAAAAATCTGGACACAAATAGTAGTGTTTAATTTAGTTTCATACCTCCTCTAGTATACCTGAAATAGAAAACTTGATACCATTCGCAAAAGAAATCTGTTTAATTTCTCTGATAGCTTGGATACACTTACGATATTTTGATTTGGTTAAATTTTAAGAGATGAAGTAGCCCCTAAAGCTTGAACATAATACCCTCAGTTGTTCTTGGGATACTGCTGAGATGCCTTATTGGGAATTAGCATTAACAGAGTGCATTTTGATTTAATCTTAAGGCATCGTTTAGTTTTTAAACATAATGGGCAAATGGGAGGGTGGGGCTGGGAGAGGAATTAGTTGCCCTCCAATCACTTTCGACTAATAGAAAGGGCATTAGCCCTTTCTATTTTCAATTGAATGAGCCCTTTTCGAAGTTCCTAAGACAACTCCTTCGATACGAAGTGCCCTTGTCTAAAAAAACAAAATATATATATATATATATATTTATACATTGTACCCACATTGATCTTTACTATAAAAATGTCAAGCCTTCCAATCACATTCTACTATTAAAAAGGGCACTAGCCCTTTCAATTATAGAAAGCATTGCCGTAGAAGCTTCAAAAAGGGCGAAGGTAATCGGAGAGAGAATCACCTCCCCCCCCCCCACGACCATCATTTTCCCAAACATTTCCAATCAACATTTTGATATAGCCATTTTGTTCAACGTAGTTGAAACGTCTGGGGGGATGTCATCTTTGAGGATGACATCCCCCCATAGTCTTCAGGACAAGGGACATAAGATATGCCCTCGCGGCATATAAGGTTTTATAGAAGGTTCATAGAAGGTTTTGTCGTAGAAGCTTCAAAAGGGCTCATTCGATTTGAAATTTAGAGGAATAGTGCCATTTTTATGAGTCGAAAGTGATCAGAGGGAAAATAAACCCCTCCCCCCACGCCCATCATTTTCCCAGAAACTTCCAATAAAAATTTTGAGATAGTCAATTTTGTTCAACGTATTTGAAAGGTCTGGAAATTATGTCTTTGAGGATAGCAAATCCCTCCAGCCCTCAGGGCAAGGGTTGTAAGTTATGCCTTGGGGGTATATAAGGTATTTATAGAAAGCGTGGCTATATAAATTTTGGAGGGGGTCATTGGATTGGTATTCAGACGCTCTAGTGCCCTTTGTAAGAGTAAAAGTGATTGGAGGGCAGCTACTCCTCCCCCCACATACACACATCGTATTGTCCCAAAATGTATCTAATAGAAATTTTGAGATAGTCATTCTATTCAAAATAGTCTAAATATCATATAACAAGACTTTTAGGGTTGAAACAAACCCCAGAGATTAGGGGGCAAGGGTTGTAAGTTATACCCAGGGGGTATTTGAGATTTTCATAGAAGGGATCGTTGTCTGACTTTAGAAGAGGGTCATTTCGTTGAAAATCGGAAGTTCTTGTTCCTTTTTAAGGGTCAAAATTGATGGACAGCATTTAGCGCCCACCCCACTTTTACAATCCCTCCTTACACCAAACGCATCTGATGGAAGTTATGATATTGAGATTTTTTTCAAAATAGTTCAAAGAACATATAATAATGTCCCTAGGGCTGACACAGCCCCCCCCCCCCCCCACCCCCCGGGGGATAGGGTTGTAAGTTATTTTATGAGGGCATATAAAGTTTCTGTTGAATGGGCGGTCGTAAAAACATCAGATGGGGCTTATTTGATTTAAAATTGGAAGTTATAGTGCCCTTTTAAAGAGTCGAAGTGATTTTAGAGACCCCCCCCCTCCAAGCTCAGCATTTGCCTTAACACCTTCCATCAAAATTTGGAGATAATAATTTTATTTATCGTAGTTGAAGGTGTCGGAAATTATGTCTGTACGGAACACACACCCCCCCCCCCCTCTCTGCAGCTCTAAGGGAAATGGATGTAAGTTATACCCTTGGTGCATATTCGGTTCTTATAAAAAGGATGTTTTTATATGCTTTGGAGAGGACTCATTGGATTGGTAATCATAAGTTCTAGAGTCCTTTTTAAGAGTCAAAGTAATCAGAGCGCAGGTACAGTACCCCCACAGACACACACAAACACGTCGTGTTTTCCTGAGATGTATCCAATAGGTATTTTGAGACAGTCCATTTATTGAGAATAGTTCAAATATCATATAAAAAGGCTTTTGATGTTGATACAAACCACCAGAGCCCGAGGGCCAGGGTTGTAAGTTATGCCCCTGTGGCATTTAAGGTTCTTTTGGAAGGAATGGTTGCATAAGCTTTAGAGGGGGCTCATTTGGTTGAAATTAGAAGTTCTAGTTTCCTTTTAAGAGTCAATAGTGATGGAGGTCAAGTAGCACACCCCTCCAACTACCCCTCTTTTCACCAAATGTATTCTATTGAAATTCTACGATAGCAGTTCTGTTGAAAATAGTCCCAAAACATATAATAATGATTCCAGGTTTGGCACAACCCTCCAGAGCCCCGGGACAAGGGCTTTAAGTTATGCCCTGGTGGCACATAAGTTTTTTTTATAGAATGGGGGGTCGTATTAAATTCAGGTGAGTCTCATTTTATTTTAAATTGGAAGTTATATGCCCTTTTTAAGAGTAAAAGTGATTTGAGAGACCCCTCCCCACGCCCATCATTTCCCATAAACAATATCCAAACAAAGTTTTCAATTTTTTCAGCATTGCTGAAAGGTTCAGTAATTGTGCGTAGCAATAGTTGTAGTAGCAGTAGTAGCACTAGTAGCAGTATGCAAACAGCACCTTTTTTTCAACATCCCCTTCAACACACGATGAAATTTTTCACTTAATATCATTAACCGGTCCTGAAGCATTGCTGATACGTCCTCTTGACAACCTAAATGGGTAACGTGTGTTTAGCTCCCAGGGCATAACTTACAACCCTTGCCCTGAGGAGTTTGGGGGGGGGGGGGCTTTCATCTTCAAAGACCCAATTTTGAGAACTTTTAACTACATTGAACAAAATGGCTATCTAAAAATTTTGATTGGATACTTTTGGGGAAATGGTGGGCTTGAGAGGGGGGTTAGTTGAGGATGTCATCCTCAAAGACAAAATTTCCAGACGTTTCAACTACGTTAAACAAAATGGCTATATCAAAATGTTGATTGCAAATGTTTGGGGAAATGATGGTCGTGGGGGGGATTCTCCCTCCTATTACCTTCGCCCTTTTTGAAGTGTCTACGACAATGCTTTCTATAAAACCCTATATGCCCCCAGGGCATAACTTACAACCCTTGCCCTGAGGGGTGTGGGGAGGGGGCTGTCATTCTCAAAGACCTAATTTAGAACTTTTAACTACATTGAACAAAATGCCTATCTCAAAATTTTGATTGGATGTGTTTGGAAAAATGGTGGTCGTGAGACAAAATTTCCAGACGTTTCAACTACGTTGAACATAATGGCTATATCAAAATGTTGATTGGAAATGTTTGGGGAAATGCTGATCGTGGGAGAGGGGGGGGGATTCTCCCTCCGGTTACTTTCGACTATTAAAAAAGGCAATGGCCCTCTCAATTTCCGATTGAATGAACCCTTTTTGAAGTTTTTACGACACCACTTTCTATAAAAACCTTATATGCCCACAGGACATAACATAAAACCCGACCCGTGAGGGCTGTGGGGGGAGGGGGGTATTACTCTCAAAGACCTAATTTCCAGAACTTTCAACTACGTTTAATAAAATAGCTATCTAAAAATTTTGATTGGGTGTGTCTGGGGAAATGGTGGGCGTGAGAGGGGGGTCATTTGCCCTCCAATCACTTTCGACTATTTAAAAGGGCACTAGCCCTTTTAATTTCCAATCGAGTGAACCCTTTTTGAATTTTCTACGACAACGCTTCCTATAAAACCTTATATGCCCCCAGGGCATAACTTACAACCCTTTCCTTGAGGGGTTTGGGGGGGCTGTCATCCTCAAAGACCTAATTTTGAGAACTTTTAACTACATTGAACAAAATGGCTATCTTAAAATTTTGATTGGATGTGTTTGGAAAATGGTGGGCGTGAGAGGTGGAGTAGTTACTCTCCAGTCACTTTCAACTATTAAAAACGCCACTATCCCTTTCATTTCCAGTTTTGATCCTTTTTTAACCCTTTTTAAAAGTGTGTACGACAACGATTTCTATAAAAACCTTATATACCCCCATGGCATAACTTGGCACCCTTGCCCTGAGGGCTTTGGAGGGAGTGCCATTCTCCAAGACATAATATCAGACCTTTCAACTACGTTGAACAAAATACCTATCTCAAAATTTTGATTGGATGTGTTTGGGGAAATAATGGGCGTGAGAGGAGGGTTAGTTACCCTCCAATCACTTTTGACTATTAAAAAGAGTACTAGCCCTTTCAATTATCAATCGAATGAGGCCTTTTTGAAGTTTCTACGACAATGCTTTCTATGAAAACCTTACATGACATCAGGGCATAATTTACAACCCTTGCCCTGAGGGCTTTGGGAAGAGTTTCATCCTAAAAGATATATTTTCTGGACCTTGGAATTACGTTGAACAATATGCCTATCTTAAAATTTTGTTTGGATGTGTTTGGGGAAATGGTGGACATTAGAGAGGGGTTCGTTACCCTCCAGTCACTTTCGACTATTAAAAAGGACACTAGACCTTTCAATTTCCAATCGAAAAGGCCCTTTTTGAAGTTTCTGCGACAACTCTTTCTATAAAAACCTTATATGCCCCCAGGGCATAACTTGCAACCCTTATCCTGAGGGCTCCTGGGGGTTTGTCTTCCTCAAAGACATAATTTCCGGATCTTTCAACTACGTTGAACAATATGGCCATCTCAAAATTTTGATGGGATGTGTTAGGGGAAATAGGGGTATTAGTTGCCCTCTAATCACTTTCAACTATTAAAATGAGCAGAGGCCCTTACAATTTCCATGAGCCCTTTTCGAATTTTCTACGACAACTCCTTCGATACGAAGTGCCCTGGTCTAAAGAACCAAAAATACTACCTTGTGTCAACATAGTTCTTGTCTTAGGCAGCGCTATTGCACTGCCACTGATGGCGCAAAAAGACCATTGGATTCATCATTTTTATTTTTACGATTGGGAGGACTTGATGAAAAGTTGCTTGAACTTCACATCAAGTCCTCTTAATACTAATCACTTTAATGTATTTGTCTGGTATACCATACAAGGACAAAACCTTTACTAAAGCTCTTCTATCAACAGAATCGAACGCTTGCTCGTAATCTATAGAACTGAGGACCAATATCAGAACTTGAAATATGCATTTTTATATCTTAATGTTATAAATGAAACATATCTAATGCTGCAGTAAGATAGTTAAATATACAGTCATGATTCATTGCTCAACCGGTTAAGACCGTATTGCTTGCTATCGCCCACTCTATGAATCACGTAATGAAATGAATGCTCAAATTATTCGTGATATGAGATTAAAGGAATAGTACAGTGGGTAAAAAGGACTAATTTAGGACTGGTGGCTTCTTCTTTTGCCATTAAGTCAATTTTAGCTATTACTAAGTTAAGATGGGCAAGAAAAAAAAAAATAAAAGGAGTCGTCCAGATATTGATTCTAGCGAGGATATTGCCACAAGTACCCCAAATACGTCAGGAAATCCGGATATTCGGAAGCCAGTGACAACTCAGGTTTCGTTAATGACCCTATCAGAGGAATTTGCAACAATGATGGATATTATGCGTGAAACTCATAGCTCAGTCCAATTAATTGAACAGCGATTCATTGTAGTAGAAAATAGAATAAAAGCAATTGAATCAGAGCAATTAGCCTTAAGGTCTGAATTCTCCGGGATTAAGTCTTGTACAAATGCTGTAGAAAATGACATTTCTTTGTTGAAAAATGATAATTTTAACCTGCAGTCAGAAGTTAAATATTTTAAAGAAAAGACCCTATGTATGTCTGATAGGCTTATGGCTGCAGAATATCAGCCTAACGAAAACAATGTGGTTGTATGGAATGCAGTCTGTGAGGATGAAGATCAAGCCAAACGTATGTTTACCGAGATATGTACGGATGGACTAAATTTACCAGTGATACCCCATTTTTCAGTTGTTGCAATAAAAAAGGATAAGAAATATTTTAAGGTTAATGTAAAAAACCGTGGAAACAAGATTGAAATCCTTAAAAATGGAAAGAAGCTTAAAGGAAGAAATATAGCAAACCAGGGAAACATTTATGTGAGTGATGATGCCCCATTTTCTGTGAGAGAGGCAAGAAAAAAACTATATGAAAAAAAATTGTGTCTTAAAACGATGGGTATCATTTCATGGGTATCAAACACAGTTCCACCATATCTTCAGTTGGAATGTCCGGGTGGTATGAAAGGGAAGTTTACGTGTGATGAATGGATTGAGGAACTAGCACATAAGCCTCCTCCCTCGACAGCTTCCAGAGGTGCTAAGAAATGAGTGTTTTACTGAATGTGTTTAGTTTACTTATTGGTTAATTATCTTTTCTTTTTCGCTTGGTTTAATCAAATAGATATGGAAAAGTTGATAGTGATGAATTTGAAATGTTTGGGTTAATGATAATTTTTATTTTTGAGTAAATAATTTAAAATGTTTGTTAATGGGAAATTATTTTGAGTGGGTGGTAGCGGGCTGATGTCTTTTTTTGAATGGTTTTGCTTTGTGCCATGAAGCTTGCAATAATGTGCTTTTTTAAATTGTATGTCCGCTTTGCCGGAATATATTTTGTTATTTTTTTTTTGTATTTATCTAGGTCTAGATATATGTTTAGTAGATAATGATTTTTTTTGCCACCGCCACCCTCTACCGTCACATACATTAACTTTTATTGATGATGGTTAGAGATATCGTTTTTCCTCCTGGGAACAGCAATGTCCTGCAACTTGAAAGTCGAAGGGTTGATTTTTCCAGCCAGTTTAATGAAAGGATAAATAGAAATTTAGATATTAATGCTACTGAGATTTTCACAAATGAACCATCAAGGTATATTTTTAAAGAAGGGGCACTACCCTTGTATTGTGATAGGGGCCATTTTGGCCTTAACATTTTTCATTTGAATTGTCAGGGATTGAATTCTGCGCATAATTTTTTATCGGAATTAATAAATACTAATGTCTTTCAGGTGATCGCTTTAACTGAAACGTGGTTAAATGATAATAACTCGCAATTACTACATATCCCTGGTTATAATTTATGTGTAAAGAATCGCGAGTATTACCAACATGGAGGTCTAGCAGCTTACATTCAGGCTGATTATAAGGTTTCAATAAGATCTTACAATATATAGAGAGAAAGTTTGCGAGTGTTTTGTTTTACATATAACTAGAGAGAATTTGAATTTTTGTATTGTTGTAGTATATAGACCTCCACCGAGCCTGCTCCAAGACTTTATGGACCTATTTGAAGAACAATTAATGAAACTTCCAATTAACTCTATGCCATGTTTTATTATGGGGGACTTTAATATTGACCTTATAGATCAGTCATCTGCTAGCACGGAATTTATTAATAGAAGTTTATCTAATGGGTTTCATCCTTGTATAAATATCCCTACAAGAATTACTGGAACATCAGCTAAGCTTCTGGATAACATCCTTTCTAATGTACCCTTGAGTCTTCCCAGGGTCCTTATCAACGATGTATCTGACCACATTGGAGTTTTAGCTAGCTTTAGAACTGTCACGAAGGTGGTTAAAGGCAAAAAATCAAGGATTCCAGTGATCAGTAAAAGTGCGATGGTAAAACTTAAAAATGATATAGAAAAGCTGGATTGGTACGATGTTCTAGGCAATGTTCAGGACGCTAATTCAAAGTTTGTTTTATTTTATGAAAAGTTGCAGAGTTTGATAAGTCAAGTAGTCATATTGAAACCGTTTAATAGAAAGCACTCAAGTAAAAAACCTTGGATTAGTCCTGTGATTTTGAAGCAAATAAATGTAAGAGATAAATTGTTTAGAGCTCAAATAATTAACCCGACACAAGAAAATAAGCAATTATATAAAATTTATCGAAATAGGTTGAATACAATTTTAAGAAATGAAAAAAAGAAATATTTTGAGAAAAAGTTTAAGGAGGTCGAAGGATGCCCTAAGAAAACCTGGGGACTAATAAAAGAAGTGATTGGATTAAAAATAAATAGTGTACCTGATGAATTAGTTAGTGTAATGGGGAAGACTTTGAATTCTGAAAAGGACATATGCAATGAATTTCAGAGTTATTTTTCGAATATTGGTCTGAATTTAGCTATGTCAGTTGTACCTGATAGTGGTGATCCAACGTCCGAGTCCTTAATGAGGGACCCCATTGATGTGTTTCTTCACCTTAGACTTCTAACAGTTGATGAAATTAAAAAAATTATTTATGGGTTTCGTAGTAATTCATCTGGTAGCGACCATATTATTCTAAAAACACTTAAATGTATTTTTCCTGTTATAGCTGAAGTTTTATGTGGGTTAATTAATGAGTGTTTTCGTCAAGGAAAAAACCCAGACTGTTTTAAAGTTGCCCGTATAACCCCAATTCATAAGGGTGGTATTCAAAATGACCCAGGAAACTATAGACCGATATCTGTTTTACCCATTATTTCCCGTGTTTTAGAGAAGTGTTTTAGTATTAGAATGATGAGTTTTTTGGAGGATCATAAGTTACTGGTAGAGACACAATTTGGGTTCCGTAGAAAAAGGACAACGGAACAGGCGATGATTTATTTGACAACTATTATTAATGATGTATTAGATAAAGGTTTCAAAATAGGTGCTATATTTTTAGATCTGATGAAAGCTTTCGACACTGTGGATCATGAACTTCTACTTAAGAAGTGTGAGGTGTATGGTTTGAGGGGTAAATCATTAAATTTTTTAAGAAGTTTTTTAAGTAATCGTTATCAGTATGTCCAACTAAATGATTCTTCTTCCGAAAAAAAGCGTATTGAAATAGGTGTTCCGCAAGGATCAGTTCTCGGTCCTATATTATTCTTGATATTTATTAATGATTTACCAAATTGTCTAAATATTTTTTGCTATAGAATAAATGAACTAACGGTAAACCCGACTAATGAAACAGTTTTACTTTTTGCTGATGACACAACAGCCATTAGCACAGCTAAGACAGCGGAGCTGCTGCAGATTTCCATGAAGGAATCAGTTAATAGAATTACAGCATGGCTGAGGGTAAATAAATTAAGGATTAACATGGCCAAGTCTAACTTTATTATTTTCTCGCGATCATCAAACTTTTACCCATGGATCAAGGAATTAGATATGCCCAATGGCGTTATAAAACGGACTGCGTCTTTTAAATACCTTGGGATTGTAATAGATGAAACTCTATCTTTTAAGGAACATGTTACTTTAACAAGCAAAATTCTGGCAAGAAATCTCGGTATAATGAAGAAACTCCAACATTGTTTTCCCAAGTCTGTCCTTCGCCATCTTTATTTTGCTTTAATACACCCGTATATACTTTATTGTTCAAGTATTTGGCTCTCTACTTTTTCTTCTACCCTAAAACCAATAAGAGTTCTACAAAATCATGCAGTAAGAATTTTAGCCGGTATATCTCCACGTATGTCTGTTCGAGAAATTTACCCAACTTTAAAAATTTTGCCGGCTGCAGGCCTTCGTGAATTCTATGTATTGTGGTTTATTTTTGGACTGCAGCAGGATGTTCAGCCTCGTTGTTTTGGTGATTTATTGTCCATTAGGACTACTGTTCATTCTCATGATACAAGGGGTAGCGCGGACTTCTGTGTACCTAAAGTTATATCTTCCCGTTCATGTTTTTCTGTTCTTTATAGAGGTACGCGGAAATGGAATAGTTTGAATAGTGATATTAAGACTATTGGTGACCCCAATATTTTTAGAAAAATCATTAAGGAACTGCTTTTTGCTGAATATGAGTTTTGACTGATTAATTGATTTATTTATTGTGGGGGTTTTGTTGATATGATGTTCCCAGTAGATGTATAATATATGATATTATTTTGTATTTATTGCTTAGTGTGATGGTATTAGTGGTGTCGGTGGCCAAGTGTTCTTTGTTTTAAGGATTTTGTTTTCTCTACCTCCCCCACGGACAAGCTTTGCTTTTTAGGGGAGGCAGCAATAATTTTTTGTTGATATTTTTTTTTTTCAATAAATCCTTCTTCCTCCCCTTCCTCCTACAGATAAGTAGATTCTGAGGAAAAACTACCAAATTTAGATAACCATGAGCCAAGCAAGGATGCATCCATTAAAAACTTCATATAATTAATATCTCAATTTTAAATATGCTTATCGAGATGAAACCTTCTAAGATTATTAAAGGGATAAATTTTGAAATAAATATATAGCTTTTTTCGTGTTTAGACTGCAAAGTAAAGAGCAATATTAACACTTAAAATATTCATTTTAATATCTCAAAATATGTTATAAACTAAACATTTCCAATGGTACAATAGACAGGTTCATAGATTCTGACGAAAAACAACTGAATCTAGATTATCATGAGTCAAAGAAGGATATATCCATGTGCAAATCAGACTTTTCAATTACAATTTTACATAATTGAGATGATATAACTGTCGCAGTAGAATGAGCAGTAGATTTTATCTTACGCTTCGTTGTTTGAGACAACACATAATCGAATTCAGGAAGGCGAGGCAATCATCAAACCAAAAACTGTATTCATAAAATATATTCTGCACTTAGCGGTAATCCTTTAAATCATTTAAGAAACCTTGATCGGTTAGATCTCAATCCTGACAAATAAGGTAACAATATTGCAATACATATTCTTTAGATCATATTCATAACCATTATTTTAGCAAATCAGACTTGTCATTCGCAATTTTTCGATACTTTGAAATGAAATATCTGTCACTCTATAATGATTAATATACGATTAGAAAACATAATATGCAATCTACTTCATTTAAGTAATTAAACTTATATATTTTCAGATTAGAAATCCATGATGAAATATATCCATAATAAAAACCTGTTAATTTTCATGGTGAACATATACACATTACATTTCCTCCGTATATCATGGTTGCAGCGGCAGCTGCAACCTAGTAAAGAGCGAACCATAGCCCATAGTAACCAAAAGTCAAAAATGCATTTTGAAAAAAAACTGCCTAGTGAAAAAATTGCCATCTGACCCTGACTCAGGAATGGTAACTTTTATTTTGGTTCGTCTTAAAAGTAAAAGTTTATTGCGGAATGAAATTTATCGTGATATAACAGTTATGTATTTTTTTTTCTTCTTCTTCTTCTTTTTTCCAGGCCTAGCGGGTCACTAGAAAATCATAGCGAGATGCTTAATAGCTCATTCAAAAGCTATTTCTCATATGTACGTGATTTATATAAATTATGCCGTCTTTAAGTGCCATATGGCACGAAAAAGGAACTTTTTATGCCGTTTATCGAGGGGTAGTGCTAGCCGGCTACCAGAACATTTTAGATAGATTTTTGATAGCTCATATAAAAAGTATTACTCATATCTGCGTTCTTCCTGTAAATTCCACCATCTTCAAGTTTCAAATGGCACTTAAACGGCACTTTTGGTGCCATGTCTCAAGTGAAAAAGCTGGGGCTAGTGGGCTACCAGAACTTTTTAGAATGATGTTTAATGGCTCATTTGAAAAGTTTTGCTCATATCTACGTGCTTTTTATCAATTAAATAAGAAATAAAAGTTTTTTTTAACTGAAAGCAAAGACGTAGTTAAAACTTAAAACGAACAGAAATTATTCCGTATATGAAAGGGGCTGTCCCCTCCTCAACGCCTCGCATTTTACGCTAAAGTTTTTTATTGTTTAAACAAAATAGAGTTGTGAGAAAGTCAAACTTTAGCGTAAAG
>JAQQPU010000220.1:7420-25978 GCA_029168905.1 Artemia sp. Kazakhstan ARC1039 | reverse complement strand
TTGTCTCACAACTTTATTTTTTAAAACAATAAAAAACTTTAGCGTAAAGAGCGAGGCGTTGAAGAGGGGACAGCCCCTTTCATATACGGAATAATTTCTGTCCGTTTTAAGTTTTAATGTCGCTCCTTACTTTCAGTTTAAAAAACTTGTTTTTTTATTTAATTTAAAAAAGAAACAATGTGCCCATGATTAAACGTATTTATGAGCGATGTAGCTGCAAGAAAAATCGTTTTTAAAAAAAGGAAGCAATGAGCAAAAACCCTGGGTAGAGCTAAAAGCTGGGTACAAGCAAATCGAAGATAAGCTTTCGGAAGACAAGGTTTTGGAATTATATTACTCTAATTTTTCAAGGATTGAGGATTTACATAGAAAATTAAGAGAAAATGGTTATAAAGTTTCAAAAGCTAAAATAAAAGAATTATTGCGGAAACAAAATATTTTTTCTTTACACCACCCCTCTTATCACACAATTGAAAGAAGACGCGTTGATATACAAGGTTTGATGAACAGTGGCAAGCCAACTTAATTGATATGCAACAGTCAAAAAGGAAAATAATAACTTTAATTAAATTCTTAAAGTGATTGATTGTTTTAGTAAATATGCTTGGTGTATCCCTTTAAAAAAATAAAATGGGCAAGGAAATTATCAATGCTTTTACAGATTTATTTAAAAACAGAAAACCTAAAAAGTTACAAACGGATAAAGATAAAGAATTTGTTATGAAAAACGTTCCAGTATTTTTTAAGAATCAGGATATTCATTGATTGCCATTTGAAAGTGAATTGAAAGCTCAAATAGTGGAACACTTTAATAGAACTAAAGGAGAAATTATGGAAATATTTTACTTATAAGAACACTGAACGTTGAATTGATGTACTACCGTCATTCGTTGACAATTATGATAATTCATACCCTAGATCAATCAAAATGAAACTAATATAAGCTAGTAGAAAAAAAAAATGAAAACAAGGTCTGTTTCCAGATATAGAACCTCAAACAACGAAACATAGGTTTAATCTTGGGGATTTAGTTAGAAATGATAAGAAAAAGAGTGTTTTTGATAAAGGCTATGTTCCAGACTATACAACGGAGATATTTCAAATTGCTACAATTAAACAGAAAACTCATCATACGTATGAATTATCCAATAAATCGTGTGACTTAATTATTGTTGTTTTGTATCAAAAAGAGTTGTCAAGAGTTATTGTACAATAATAATTTTTATTTTCTTAAAATAATTTTTTGTTAGCAAATATAGTTAAAGACTGGGAAATACTAAGACAAAAGGTTAGACAGAATACGTTAATATAAGAAGGATTTCATGAATATGTTGAGGAGTTAAATGCTCCAGTTGTTGAAAAATTAAAAGAATATGACGACAGTTTTAAACGGCGATTTGTAAGATTAGATGAAAAGTAAAGAAACGTTGTACCAGCAACATCATCGCAACCTTAATGTATTGAACCATAACCAGCACCATCACACCTTCAAGGTAATGAACTATTAGAAAGACCAAAACTAAAAACTACTGATAAATCACCGAAAGTACATGATCTTAATTTGAATCTTGACACTAAACTGCTGAAACAGTTAAAGTAAGACGATAAAAAGTATTATCCTAAAGAACCAACTTCTTTTGAATTGCCCAATTATTACATAGAACATCATGAATTCCTTCAAGACCCTAGAAAAAAATTTGGTGAATTGAATCAAAAATTTGGGGGAAAAGGACATGGAATACCTGACTATATGTTAAACTAGTTGATTTTGTAAAAATTTTTAGGTACAGATTGTTAAAGGTGGATGAAATCAGAGGCAACGCTAATCAGGGGTATGTAAGGTTTTTATAGAATGCTTTGTCGTAGAAACTTCAAAAAGGACTCATTTGATTGGAAATTCAAAGGGCTACTGCTCTTTTTAATAGTCAAAAGTTATTTGAGGGCAGCTAACCCCCCTCTCACGCCCACCTTTTCCCCAAACGTCGTAGAAACTTCAGAAAGGGCTGATTCGATTGGAAATTTAAATGGCTAGTTCCATTTTTAATAGTCAAAAGTGATTGGAAGGCAACTAACACCCCTTCCACTCTCACCATTTCCCCAAACACATTCAATCGAAATTTTGATATAGCCGTTTTGTTGAACGTAGTCGAAAGTTCTGGCAATTTTATGTTTGAGCAGGACACTGCCCCCACAGTCTTCAGGGCAAGGGTTATAAGTTATGCCCTGGGGGGATATATGATTCTTATGGAAGGAATGCTCGTATAAACTTCAGAGAGGGCTCATTTGATTGGAAATTGAAAGTTCTAGTTCACTTTTTAAGCGTCAAAAGATATTGGAAGATAACCAGCTCCCTCCCCCCCAACCCTTTGTTCCCAAATGTATCCGATAAAAATTTTGAGATAGCTGTTTTGTTAAAAATAGTTCAAAGATCATATAACAAAAATTCCGGTGTCGACACGACCCCCCAGGGCCCGGGGGCAGGTGTTGTAAGTTACTCCCTGGGGGCAAATATGGGTCTTATCGAAGAGATGGTCGTATTAACTTCAAAGAGGGCTAATTTGATTCGAAACTGAAAGTTCTAGTTCACTCTTAAGAGTCAAAAGAGATTGGAAGGCACCTAGTCCCCCTCCACGCCTTTTTTCCTCAAACCCATCCAACAAGAACTTTGAGATAGCTTTTTTTCAAAAATAGTTCAAAGACCATATAACAAAACTTCGGGGTCGACACAGCTCCCCAGGGCCTAAGGGCAGGCGTTGTAAGTTATACCCTGGGGGAATATATAGTTCTTATTGAAGGGATGGTCGTAAAAACTTCAGAAAGGGCTTATTTGATTGGAAATTGAAAGTTCTAGTTCACTTTTTTAGGGTCAAAAGAGATTGGAGGGCAACTATCCCCCCCACGACCTTCTTTCCCCAAATGCATCCAATAAAAATTTTGAGATAGCCATTAAGGTACAAATTGCTCAAAAGTCAGATAAAAAAAACTCAGGTGTCGTCACAACCCCCAGGGCCCGGGGGCAGGTGTTGTAAGTTATGTCCTGGGGCATATATGGTTCTTATGAAAGGGATGCTCCTATAAACTTTAGAGAGAGCTCATTTGATTGGAAATTGAAAGTTTTAGCGGACTTTTATGAGAGGCAACGCTATAGCGTTGCCTATTGTAAAGGCCATATGGCTCCAATGTTTTATTATTTATGTAGTTATTATTATTCTTTTTTCCCAGAGGCACTTCTTATGGAAGGGATCGCCGTAGAAACCTCAAAGTGGGCTCATTTGATTGGGTTCTAGTGCCCTTTTTCATAGTCGAAAGTGATTGGAGGGAAACTAGCCCCCCCCCCCCACCCACGCTAATCATTCCCCCAAACACATCCAATCAAAATTTTGAGATAGCCATTTTGTTCAGCGTAGTTGATTTCCAGATAGAAAATATGTTTTTAAGGAGGTCACTCCCCCACAACCCTCAGGGCAAGGGTTTTAAATTATGCCCTGGGGGCACATAAGAACGATGTTGGCACAATGTATTATTTTTTTCCTTTAGTGCAGGGCACTTGGTATCGAAGAAGTTGTCGTAGAAACTTCGAAAAGGGCTCATTCAATTAGAAATTGGAAGCAGCTAGTGCCCTTTTTAATTGCCAAAAGTGATTGAAAAGCAGCTAACACCCCTTCCACGCCCACCATTTCCCGAAACACATCCAATCAAAATTTTGAGAAATGTATAATTTTGAAAATTTTGAGAAATATATGTTTTGAGGAGGACACTCCCCCACAGCCTTCAGGGCAAGGGTTGTAAGTTATGTCCTGAGGGCATTGTCAGATTTTTATAGAAGGCGTTGTCATAGGAACTTAAAAAAATGCTCATTCGATTGGAAATTCAAAGGGCTAGTGCCCTTTTTAATAGTCGAAAGTGAATGTGATTCTCACGCCCACCTATTCCCCAAACAAATCCAATCAAAATTTTGAGATAGCCATTTTATTCAACGTAGTTTTAAGTTCTGAAAATTAGGTCTTTGAAGATGACAACCCCCTACAGCCCTCAGGGCAAGGGTTGAAAGATATGCCCTGGGGGCATATAAGGTTTTGTATAGACATCGTTATCGTAGATATTTCAGAAAGGGCTCAATCGATTGGAAATTGAAATGGCTAGTTCCATTTTTAATAGTCGAAAGTGATTCTAAGGCAACTGACATCCCTTCCACGCCCACCATTTCCCCCAATACACCCAATCAAAATTTTGATATACCCATTTTGTTCAAAGTAGTTGAAAGTTCTGGAAATTATATGTTTGAGCAGGACACTCCCCCCACAGTCTTCAGGGGCAATGGTTTTAAGTTATGCCCTGGGGGTATATATGGTTCTTATGGAAGGAATACTCGTATAAACTTCAGAGAGGGCTCATTTGATTGGAAATTGGAAGTCATAGTTCAAGTTTCCCCCTCCAAATCCTTTTTTCCCCAAATGCATCCAATAAAAATTTTGAGATAGCTACTTTGTTAAAAATAGTTCAAAGATCATATAACAAACATTCCGGTGTCGACACAACCTCCCAGGGCCCGGGATTAGGCGTAATAAGTTATGCCCTGGGTGCATATATGGGGGCATATATGGGTCTTATGGAAGGAATGCTCGTATTAACTTCAAAGAAGGCTCATTTGATTGGAAATTGAAAGATCTAGTTCACTTTTTAAGAGTCAAAAGAGATTGGAGGGCATCTAGCCCTCTCCCCTCAATGCCCTTTTTTCTCAAACCAATCCGATAAGAACTTTGAGATAGCTTTTTTTTAAATAGTTCAAAAACCATATAACGAAAACTCCGGGTCGACACAGCCCCAAGGGCCCGAGGGCAGGTGTTGTAAGCTATGCCCTGGGAGAATATATGATTCTTATTGAAGGAATTTTCCTAAACACTTCAGAGGTGGCTCATTTGATTGGAAATTGAAAGTTCTAGTTTAGTTTTTTAGAGCCAAAAGAGATTGGAGAGCAACTAGCCTCCCCCCCCATGCCCCTTTTCCCCCAAATGCATCCAATAAAATTTTTAGCTAGCCATTAAGTTAAAAATTGCTCAAAGGTCAGATAACAAAAACTCAGGTGTCGTTACAACCCCCCAAGGCCCGGTGGAAGGCGTTGTAAGCTATGCCCTGGGGCATATATGGTTCGTATGAAAGGGATGCTCGTATAAACTCCTTAGAGGGCTCATTTGATTCGAAATTGAAAGTTCTAATTCACTTTTTTAAGATTCAAGAGAGTTAAGGGCAACTAGCCCCCCCCCCCCGCTCTTTTTCCCCAAACCCATCCACTACAAATTTCCAGAGAGCCAGTTTTTTGGATATCGTTCAAAAATTAGATAACAAAAACTCCACCCATGGCCCGGGGATAGGCGTTGTAAGTGTTGTCCTGGGGGCGTATAGGGTTCTTATGAAAGGGATTCTCGTATAAACTTCAGAGGGTGCTCATTTGATTAGAAATTGAAAGTTCTAGTTTAATTTTTGAGAGTCTAAAGATATCCGAGGGCAACTAGCCCCCCCCCCCACAACCTTTTTTCTCCAAGCCCATCCGATAAAAATTTTATAATAGCCATTTCATTAAAAATTGTTCAAAGGTCAGATAAGAAAAATTCCTGTGTCTACTGACCCCGCATGATGTCAGTAGACACTTTTATGGAAGGGATGCTCGTATAAACTTCGGAGACGGCTCATTTGATTGGAAATTCAAATTTCTTGTTCACTATTTAAGAGTCAAAAGAGACCGGAGGGCAACTAGCCCCTCCCCCTCCTCCACGCCCTATATTCGTCAGATAAAAATTTTGAGATACACATTTTGTTAAAAATAGTTCAAAGTTCTGATAACAAAAAACTCCGGTGTCGACACAGCCCCCCAGGGCCCGGGGATAGTCGTGTAGCGATAAATGCTATTTGTAGCGATAAAAGAAAGGACTGGACTTAATTGTGGTCATAAATATTGACCGCGTCAAATCTAATATCATACCCTGAAGCTGTGAACTTACACCTTATAAGTTCTCCGATAGCGCCACTTATAGCGCTAAAGATCGTGCCAACAAGGCCTACGCCACCCTCAATTAATGAGAGAAAATAAAATGTGTAGCCATATAAATGTGACCTCTTGTCCTCGAGCTATCTGGAGATCAGATTCCTTGGGAACGTTCCTTGGAGATATGCGAACAAATTACCTGTCGTTAGACTAGATACAGACATATAAAATGAAATAAACACAGGTAAAAAGCAATAGATTTATTGAGACTTACATATTTAGGTGAACAGCAGTGGGTCACTTCAAATGACAACAACGGTGACTGGGATAATAACAATGATAGGATTGCAAAGTTTGAACGCCGATATAATTCTGTCTATCATAATAATAATAATAATAATGAGAGCGAAAAACACTTTTCTTCACTATATATTCTAAGTCCTGATCATGTGCCTTGGGAGCTACCCCACGATTGGCCTAAGTCCTCAGACGAGCCAAACCCTCCGTCCAATAATCTGTCTTAATTATTTCTGATGATTTAGACGTTCACACAGTCTTATCCCTTAAGACTTCCTGCGAAAACATTGTATTTTGTGGTTTTTTTATTACCACTCTTCTCGGTGAAATTCAAAGCTGGGATAGCGCCGTTCTTTGTCTGATGCTAAGATACAATTTTTCTCTTTGCTGATAAAGGACTTTTCTTTTTTGAAACTAGATTTAGCTTAATTAGAGGAAGTCGGAATTATCTTTAGAAAGAAGGAACTTATTTTTGTATTTTAAATATATCGCATTTTACTCACGGTACATATTACCCTTCTCATTATTTAATGACGTCCCGTCATTATGACTGGCTTGCCTTTGGGCTTTTGAAATGTTCGCAATTTATTAACTATTTCTTCTACATAATTATTTTATATTTATGTTATGGCTTAATCAGGAGTGCTAAAAATTTTCTCTATTACTTTTCTTATTTTATTCTACATCCCTATCTGAAATTCGTCTACCGGACTAAGATTATTCATGGTTCTAGGCTAGCTACTATACTAAAGATTTTTTTTTACATCTAACACTGATTACTTTTACATTTCCAACAAGGTTGGGGCTATTCTACCTTTACATAGGATTTTGTTTGAATTCACTTTTTACAAGGCCCCTTTCTTTCTTTGCTGTCTATATGGCACATTACTTTCTATCTATGCTACATTAAATGAATAGCTCGACAACGCTACACATAACTCTATCTGGACATCTAACACTACATACAAGAATGATTTAAAACACACAATATTGGGTTTACCATGTTCACTGGTAACATTAAAACACTTTCACTGGGGATGTTTGCTACGCAAAGTTAATGATAGGATATTGGGAGTAACATATAGTTAACATAAAGTTATCAAGAAGTAATATGTGTAAATTCACATCTATTTCATAACCATTCGAGTCTCTTTATCGTACTCAATCCTTCTGTTGTAAATTATTGTCCTTCACTCTTTTCGTCTTGGCAAAATTTTTGAAGCACTTACGTTATGGTTTCTTCATGGGATAGTTCAAGCACGATTGTGTTCACACGACAAGCTTTCTCTAATTGTAAACTGGGAAATGATGCTTCCAACTACAGGTGTGGGAATATGCTATCAGGGTTCATTCTCACCTGTTTTTTGATAGTTCATGGGGTGCCTTATCATTAAGGGGTCGAACACTGGGAGTGTGTTTATTTTCTTCTCAGCATATCATTTTTGGGATATTTTGAGACACATAGAGAATTTATTATCGTCTAAAATTGTTCATTTGTGTCTCTTATAAAATTGTTAGCTCATGGCTTGCGTCTATTAACCTTTGCGGTGATTCCTAGGTTAATCACGGGGGAATTGAAGTTTGGATTTGGAACAGGTTGACATCAAACTATAGTGACTCCTTCAACATATTGTCTTTAACTTGTGGGAGGGGCATATTGTCACGGAGGGGTTGGTCACTGGGGTTAATTTTGGTTTCCAGATCCTTTTTTCAGAAATTATCTCGTAACATTTATGGGATAACAGAGATATGAATTTTCCACACAGAGGGGATAGGATGGATTTCGAGAGATGGTCGAAAGGGATTCGACGCGTAAGTTTGTGACACATAAATAGTTTTTGGGGTCATCAAATATCATAACTATACGGTCATATGGTATATGGGTCCATAATGATTATCAAAGGCGATTTTTATGTACTTATATCTTGTACTGATCGATGGGGTTCTCAGAATTTATGTGATTATATAGTTCGATAATGCACTGGACACTGAGATTCGAATATAATGTTACCTGATACGTAATATGGTTCATGGTCGAGGAAACAACGATCAAGGGTAACTGTTGTTCTCGTAGACGAAGCTGGGATGAAAATTGCCTGGAGTCTATGGTGAGTACTCTTCGTTGGTTGAGGTATGATGAAAATAGATGCTACTAGGTTGTATCTGCACTGAACAACTCATTGTAATGATCGATATCCAATATGTCAATCCACTTCCTGTAATAAAAATAACGAGGCAGAATCACACGTTCTTTAAAGTAAATATTCATAGTACAAATAATTCACGTATCGATTGGGTACATGAATTTTACGCTACGAGACAGAGTTAAATAAATACACTAATATTAGTACACAAAACGAAATTTTTATCATGTTGGTGGAAATATATGTGTAAAGTTCCCATTGGGAAATTCAATACATAGAAGTTTCTTCTAAGTTGTTATAGCCTAACGACGATATAAAAGATTAATTCTTTAACTTTAAGTGTGGTCTCTTATTATGCTTTCTAATATACACTACTACATACACTTTATTTTAACTTCTTTCAACACTTAGCTAATTTTACATTAGATTTAAAATAATCATTTAAACAGAGTTTATGCTACATGATTAATTTGAGGTCTCATTTTACAACATATTTCATGCCTGCATTGTTCACGCACGTCCGTTCTGTTTAAGAAACGCATGTTGCAGCGTCATAACCACACGGTTTTACGTAAACAACCTCACAATGAGGGAACAAGACATAGCAAGGACGAGTGGAGACCTCTGTACCCACTCGTTTTCTAATGTCTTCCCTTTTTCTTGGCTTAGACATTCTCAGGGGGTTCCGGGTTTAACCTCTGCATTTCAGCTGTTTCCCCGTGTTTTTCTTTTGGTTTTCATCTTCTTAGTCTCAGGATTTTTCCGTAATTAAATATCAATAGGGATCTTATGGTCAGGGAAGTCGCGAATACGGAACATACGGCCAATAGTATGTTCCACCAGAAATTGGTTGAGAACAATCCGTATCTATTATCCACATACGTTAATCTCTGGTCTTCATTTGTAAATAGGGGAATCTGGGAATCTAATGCTTCTCTTATTTTTGTAAGCTTTATTGCCCCTTTATTCTTTTCTATTTTGGACCATATCGAGGTTTTCATCTCCTCGTTTTCTATATTGGGAATAGTGTACGACAGGTTAATTGCCTTGAAGTTGGTTATTTTGGGACTTATTATTTTTGTTCTCGTGGTAATTAACGGCGTTCGAACAGTTGACTCTTTAGTTACTAGTCGACACCGTTGTTTTATGGTTATCGTACCCACATTTTGCAACAGTAATTCTTTTTTGTAATTCGGGTCTATTCTTTCTGTATTATTATAACAAGACAAAGTTCCAACAGTTTCTCTTGGAACAGAAATCATGATAGTGTTCACTTCATTTTCCTCGGATGCCGACGGAATATTTTCTGGGTATCTACTCAAAAAGTCACAAGCTGCATTTTGTTTACCTTTTAAATGTTCAAATTCGTAATCTAGGTCTTGGATTTTCATAATCCATCTAGCTAGAATGCCCGTGGGGTTTTTAAATGTGCGCAGGTGCTGCAAGCTTTTATGGTCTGATCGTAGTATGAATTTTCTACCAATTAAATAGTGTCTAAATTTGTCCAAGTGGTGGATAATAGATAATAATTCTAAGTTTGTGGCGGAATAACTACTTTCGCCTTTTGATAAAGTTCTACTCGAATAGCATATAACTTTTTCTATTTTTTTTGATTAGAAGGTCCTTGTAAAGGATCAGTGTTTCCTATGGGAATTATTTGCAAAAGAATAGCCCAAATGCCTTTTGAACTAGCATCAGTTGTGACCACAAACTGTCCGTTTTCGAAATCAGGAAGTGATAATATTGGTTCAGAAGTGAGCGCCTTTTTGAGACGGTCTAGGGAAGTTTGAGCTTCCTGGGACCAGGTAACATTTTGCGAGTTCCCTTTAGTTAATACCGTGAGGGGTTTCGCAATTTGGGCGTAATTGCGTACGAATTTTCTAAAGTAGCCAGTAAGACCTAAAATTCCCCTTAATTCTTTCATGGTTCTAGGGGGTTTGAGGTTTTCAACACATTTTATTTTATCAGGGTCTGGGGATATCTCTCCTTGTGTCACTACTACTCCTAAAAGTTTAATTTTGGGTTGAAATAAATTTACTTTCTCAGGCCGACATTTTAAATAGCCCTGTCTGAACTTCTCGAACACCTTAGCTAATGTTGCTAAGTGTTGTTCAGTGTTTTCTCCCACGCATATGACATCATCAACAAAATGAATGATATTATTTAATCCTCTTAACAGGTGTAATAGGGGTCTACATAGCGCGCTTGAACTTGTTTTAAGTCCAAAAGGTACCCTTAAGTATTCATATGAACCACATTCAGATGTTGAAAATTCAGTTTTATGGACATCTTTTTCTGCTATTTTCACTTGATGGTAGACTTGGTTAAGGTCCAAAGAAGTAAAAATTTTGTTTTTGCTTGAAATAGAGTCAAGAATTCCATCTATTCTTGGTAAAGAAAATTTATCGCTAACTACTTGTTTGTTGAGGGCTCTATAGTCTACTACAAGTCTAAGGTCACCATTCTTCTTTGGTACTAAGATCACTGGTGCACTATACGGACTTATACTTGGGCGTATAATTTCATTTTTTTCTAATTCATGAATTTTATTTTTTAACCATTCTTTGTGTTTATATGGCACACGATATGGCTGTTTTGCTACGGGATTATCAGTCGTTAAAATTGAGTGTTCATAAAATGGGATCAGTCCGATGTCATCTTCAGATGCGGAAAATACATCTTTAAAATTCCATAATAATTCGCATAATTTTTTCTTAAGTTCCCTGTCCGTAATATGATCCATATTAAATTTGTTTAAAAATTGCGATTTAGTTAGAGGGTACCTGTTATTTGAGGTTTTAATGCCGTTAACTAGGTTTCTTTTAGAATTTTCCCAACTATTTAAATCATTCTCTGATAAAACTTGGATTTGAACTAAACACGTCCCCTTTTTTATTGTAATTGTATCATTTTCGTGGTTATTAGTTACCCAAATAAAATCTTCTCCTTTGTCATAAGATATAATCTGTTCCTCACATAGCAGATTTTCAGGAATTTCATTTGATGGGGTCGCAAACCATATTTCGGATTTGCTAAACACTGGTTCAGTCATCTGTGATATTTGAATTTTTTGCATCGTTTTGGCAGGGACTTTTGTTTTCCTTATCGCGAATCCGTAATATTTCTCTTTATTTTCATTGTTTATTAGATTCATACTGGCGCTATGCTACGCCATTACGGCATCTTATGGCATCACGTTGGGTTTTACTATGTTTTCCATAATTCCGCTATTTTCGTGATTTCGTTTGACCTGTACTGTCGCATATCTCCTATTTTTATTTTTGCGGATTCAATACTTTTATTATTTAAATTTACTTCATCTCTGCAATGTCTTTCAGAATAATTGGACAAGTTTCTGATTATTCCTTTTCCTCCTTGCGAGACATGAGGTTCAAAAGATTGCGACATTATACCGTCAGAAATTTTGTTTACTGTTACGTTGTCTTCGTAACCTCTGTTACGATTTCTTAAGGTAGAAATTTTTTCCCCTACCTTAGCCGGGTAGACAAGCCTCTCGTTTGCTACGTCTAATAGTACTCTATTTGACCTTAAAAAATTTGCACCTATAATTGCTTCTTACGGAAAGTTATCGCATATTATAAAATTTGTCGAAAAGATCCTATTGTCCCTTTTTACGTTTAGGCAAATTGAACCTCTTGCATCCAATTTATGTCCTGTCACACTAGTTAAATTGGGATTATTAAAATTTCTTTGTTGCCTAATATGCAGACGCAACATATTAAATACGCATGAGCTTATGATATTGACCGTAGCTCCACTGTCAACTAAGGCCTTAAAGTAAACGTTTTCTACACAAAAACTATTAAATATAGGCAACCTATTATTATTATCACTACAAGACGGCACTAGCATTGTTTTGGACCTATTAAATATTCTGGGCACCCTCTGGGTCCAATTTATATTTCTGAGGGGCCTGAAACGTTTCCCTTAGGATTTATTTCATGCGTCGGTGCCTGTAATAGATATTCAGACATATGAGATTCCGTAGGCATATCTAATTGATTTACATCTGTCTGCCTTCTCCATATATTATTATGGTAACTTGGATGTCTTGCGTCAGAGCCGCTTGCTGGCGCTGACTGCCAATGCCGTTGGCTTGCAAAATTTTCATTTCCCGTCGGCAAATTTTCATGATTTCTATATAGCATTCTCGCAATATATTGGCTTTGGCGATTATTTGGGTTTTCAAATCGGTAATTTATTTGTCTATTGGGGGGAGGGTTATACAATTTTGGTTGGTACGCGTTGTAAGGTACTGATTGGCGCAATCTTCCCTGGCTATAGCCTAGTGCACCACCGGCGCTAAAATTTGTTCTTCCGAACAAATGGTTGCCATAATTTTGCGTACTACCGTCAGCAATTCTTGGTATGCGATTGGGGACATAATGGCACTCTCTCGCGATATGTCCAGGTCGATTGCAAATATAGCATCTTATTATTGTTGGGTTATTTTCATAACTGGATTGTTTGACAGGCTGAAAACGTACTGTTTTCTGCCTAGCGGGTTCTTGCGTTTAGTTTCTTTGTGGTACTGGGGAGTTATCCCTTGAAAAGAAATTGGGAGACGCCTGATCGCCCTTGAAGATTTGGTTCGCGTTTGAATCGCCTAGACTATTTATTTTTGCTTTACTGTGATTTGCGAGCATCGTATCAACTTCGATCAATCGCTCTACCTCCTGAACTGCAAGATCTAATGTCTGAATATTTTTGGATATTACCATTCTATATAGTTTTGGGGGTAGCCCTTGCAAAAAGGTATTTATTATGATTTTTCATACAGTTGTCCTGAACCTCTTCCGTATTTTGCCTCTACTGAAATGCGTATATTATCAAGATATTCTCTTATATTTTGTGAATAGTCAAAGCACACCATTCCGTGTTTTAATTTATTTATGGAACTGGTTTCGATAAATCTATCTTTAAATGCTTTTAACAATTTGTCCACCGTATTTATTGGCAAGTTGGCGTCATTGCCTATGGTATGTTCAATCTGTTTTAGAAAGGTTAAGGCTTGGCCTTTTAATAGTAGTAGGAGCATGTCGACTAACGCTTCTAGCTCTGTTTTTGTTAGTTGTACAAACTGGGCCAATTGGATATTAAATTCGTCAATATCTGACTGACCATTGTACTCCGGGATAGACTTTGCTATTTCTATATTTTTGCGACCAACTTCTGCACCATTAATAAATCGTTAAGGTCGTCCGACATTTTTTTTTTGCGTTTGAATCAACTCAAAATAATTTTATTTTTTCACTTAACCTATTTTGGGGGAGGCTATTATCTCCTATGAGATATCTAAAGGGTTTCCCTGTAGTAGCTTAGCGGCAATAGGCTTAATCACTTTACTTATATGTCTGTATCTCTCCAATAATTAAATTTAAATTACAAAGTTTTATAGCCTAATTAGTTCGCAAGTTTTCCTCCAATTTCTGACTGCACCATTTGTAGCGATAAAAGAAAGGACTGGACTTAATTGTGGTCATAAATATTGACCGCGTCAATTCTAATATCGTACCCTGAAGCTGTGATTTTACACCTTATAAGTTCTCCGATAGCGCCGCTTATAGCGCTAAAGATCGTGCCAACAAGGCCTACGCCACCCTCAATTAATGAGAGAAAATAAAATGTGTAGCCATATAAATGGGACCTCTTCCCCTCGAGCTATCTGGAGATCAGATTCCTTGGGAACGTGCCTTGGAGATATGCGAACTAATTACCTGTCGTTAGACTAGATACAGACATATAAAATGAAATAAACACAGGTAAAAAGCAATAGATTTATTGAGACTTACATATTTAGGTGAACAGCAGTGGGTCACTTCAAATGACAACAACGGTGACTGGGATAATAACAATGATAGAATTGCAAAGTTTGAACGCCGATATAATTCTGTCTATCATCATAATAATAATAATAATGAGAGCGAAAAATACTTTTCTTCACTATATATTCTAAGTCCTGATCATGTGCCGTGGGAGCTACCCCACGATTGGCCTAAGTCGTTAGACGAGCCAAACCCTCCGTCCAATAATCTGTCTTAATTATTTCTGATGATTTAGACGTTCACACACTCTTATCCCTTAAGACTTCCTGCGAAAACATTGTATTTTGTAGTTTTTTTATTACCACTCTTCTCCGCGAAATTCAAAGCTGGGATAGCGCCGTTCTTTGTCTGATGCTAAAATGCAATTTTTCTCTTTGCTGATAAAGGACTTTTCTTTTTTGAAACTAGATTTAGCTTAATTAGAGGAAGTCGGAATTATCTTTAGAAAGAAGGAACTTCTTTTTGTATTTTAAATATATCGCATTTTACTCACGGTACAGTCGTTGTAAGTTATGCCCTGGGGGCATATATGGTTGTTATAGAAGAATACTCGTATAAACTTTATAGAGGGTTTATTTGATTGGAAATTGAAAGTTGTAATTCACTTTTTAAGAGTCAAAAGTGATTGGAGGGTAGCCAGTCTCCCCCTAACACTCCATAATATTTTTTCCCAGAGGCATTTCATGTAGAAGGGGTCACCGTAAAAAGTCTAAAACCTAATGCGTCATTGGTGCTATACTGAAAACTATATGCTTCTTGAACAGTCTTGGAAAGCTTAAACAACATCAAATTGAATATTTGATATATAATGATATTAATTGTTGAAAGATCCGTCAGTTCACGAATTTATTTCCCTGTAATTGTATTTTTATTTTCAATGCTCTAAGAACTGGAAAAGAAAATATTTGTAATATAATGCGTTTTCAGTTTAGCGCCAATGACACAGTAGGCTTTTGGTTTTTATTTACAGTTAGGAGAGGAGGCAGTATCCAAATACTTGTTTGTCGTGAAACTATATTCGTCTTTAACAACTTTAAAAAGAGCTAATAAATTAAACTGAATATTTGATGTATAATGATATTAATTGCTGAAAGCTCATCAGTTCAAAATGTTACTATAATTTTAATGTTTATTTTCAATATTAAGTACAAAAGAAAATATTTTTCATTGGTTTTCAGTAAAGCGCCAATGACGCAGTAGGTTTTAAACTTTTACAGTGAGAGAAGGAGGTGATACCCAAACTCTTCTTTGTAGTGATTTTTGTTCTTTTCAAGCTTTCTTTGCATATTCAATTTAAGTTTCACTCGTTTTAAGATTTATTTATTAATTTACATTAACATCTATTGTGTGTTTGTTTGCATTGATTGTTTATTTAATTTCTGTTCGTTTTAAGTTTCATTTATACTTCAATAGGAAAATATTTTTTTCGCTTTAAGCTTGATTTTTATATTCAATCTAAGCATTACTCGCTTTAAGATCTATTTATTCATTTATATTATTACTTGTTGTATGTTTTTGCTATGATTGCATATTTAATTTCTGTTCGTTTTGGGTTTCATTTATTCTTTAATAGTAATTTCTGATCGTTTTTGAGTTTGAATTTTAAAAGGTATTTGTATCTGCTGAGCTTAAGTTTAAGATGGCTTTACTTTTCTCCGAAAAACTTATTTTTCGAAAAGTTTTTTTTAATTAATCCATAAAATGGACATAGAAATACCACAAGTAGGAACTGGATTATTTTTTAATGTAAATTATATGATTGAACGATTATACAGTCTAATAGTTAGTAAAGCTGCTTGAAATACATCGGTTGAGGTTAGACATGAGGCTCTGAGTTTTTTAAATTCCTTATTAAAATATAAACATTAAAGAAAAACAAGTATAATTCAATTTATCAAATTATCTTAAAATTTAAGTAGAAATAATTTGCTCTTATCAAACAAAAAAATTGTTCTTAAAAAAAGTATTCTATTAAATGGGTTTGATTATTGTTGAAGGTAATAAAAGTTAAATTAAACAATCATATACAAGTAATCAAATTACATTACTTCGTAATTATGATTATAAAATTGCCCTAACGCAGTGTACTTTATGGTATTCATGGCATAATATTAGTGATAAATTCAAAACAATACATTTGAATTCAGAAAAAATAAACACGAACCATGGATAAATGTTGTGATACCCAGTGTTAAATAATGATGAGCGTTTCAATTATTTTCTCAGTCATTATTTTAATGCTTCTAGAAAAAATTGTCCAAAATCTGTTTCATGTAATCCTGCAACCATGAGATTTTTTATATTATTGAAAAATAATTATGAATTTAAGTCTAATAGTGATTTAAGTATTATTTTAGGATTGGAAAATGATGTGATATTATCAGAAACGATTAACGAAGGTACAAAAGTTCCGAATATTACAAGAAATGTGGATAAAATCCAAGTTCATTGTTCATTAGTTGATAGTTCAATTGTTAATGGAGTTCGATCTGATGTAATATGGACATTTGCACCTAATAATGAACCAGGCTGCTTAATCGTAGAAATTCCAAAACAACGGCAATATATATTAATAAATAAAAAAGAAGGTATTCATTCTTTGAAAATGTCAAATACAGATCAAAAAGGTAAACTTATCGATTTGAATGGAGATAATGCTGGTTATGCTTTAGAATTGAAGCAAGCTTAATACATTTGAAAAGAGCTTAATGTTTAGTAAATTAGTTTTTATTCATTCTTTCTCTAATAAATGACTGTATAAAACTGTTTAATAAATGATTCACTATAATAAATATTGATTAGTAAAAAACAATTGCTATACACAGGACAATATGGTAATGGTATTGGTAGGTTCTTTAAGATTATAGCTAACCCAGAACTATTCAAGACTTCCCTGACAAATATAAAAGATGTAGCTTTATCTGTGTATACTAATATGATTAAACCTCGACTACAGTTATTGAAAAAACAGAGGTATTGAATATGGGAAAGAATTCATCAATTTAAATAGAAAAGAATTCAACAACGAAATATGAATTTACAGAAAATAGAAAAACAAATTTAGTGTTTCAGAATTATCTAATTTTAACTTTATAAAAAAATATTTAGAATCTTGAATTCTTCCTGGTGGTAGCTATATTCAAGCAAAAATAAAAATAACACAAGATTATGGGTCAAATATGAGTGCTGAAGATATGGCTACTTTAACAAATAATGGGTTTAATTTGTGTAGAAATGCTGAATGTATCATTTACGGTAAAGCAATTGAATCTATTGATTATGTTGGTATATCAAAAACCGCTAAAAATCTATTAGAATTTTCTGATGATTATTCAAGAAGTGCAGCCACAAATATGTTTTGGTAGAGAGATGAAACGTAAAAAATTGTTTGTTTTTTGCACAAAAAGTAAGTTTGTAAGTACTTTTAAAGTGGCTGTAAAAGCAGATGAAAATCCAACAATTAAAACAAAGAAGAAGAATAAATTTAACATCGGTCTATTAAAAAGATATAATAGTACAAAACAAAGTCATGTAGTTTGTATTTACTTACAATTATCGACATTATTTGGATTTTGTCAAGATATTAATCGCGTATTTAGAGGTGTTACATACCAAATTGCGCTGAAAAGGAATAGTAACAATAATATAATTATTAAAAAAGGGTTTTCAGAATTTCAAAGTAGATATAATGTATTTATCTTGGATTCTACCGACATTTAATCCTAGTTTATTCATTATAAATGAGTTAGATGGTAAATTGGTTTACAAGAGTACATTTGAATTAAAGTGGGAAGCGTGTAATACTTATAAAAGTGATAATAAAATGACAAAAAATTTACATGGAGAGTAGTTTCTGTAAGATATAATATAACTAAAATTTTTATAGTATTACAAGAAAACAGAAAAAGATGATAATGCTTCACAAAACAATATGGTATCTGATCATGTGAATATGAATAGAATTGAAGTGAGAGTGAATGGATATAAATATCCACAAGAAGATTTAAAATGTGATTTTAATAAGAATAATGAGGATTATTCTGATGCTTATAAAAGATATTTCATTTAGGATATAAACATCGAAATGTTGATAGTGGAAGTATTGCTAACTATAATGACTTTAAAAGATTATATCCCTTGTTTTGTTTTGATGTTTCAAAACATGAACCTAATATTTATGCATCTGGATCAACTGCTGACATAGAAATTAAACTTTTATTAGATGATAGACCTGATATTCCATACAACATTTACTACGTTATATATTCAGAAAGACAAGCAAACATGG
>JAQQPU010000219.1:104058-132312 GCA_029168905.1 Artemia sp. Kazakhstan ARC1039 | reverse complement strand
TATTGAGTAAAATCTCGAGTTAGTCACTCGATTCAGAACTATCGGAAAGCTACCTATATAGTCTCACAGCTTTAGAGGCCAAAGTTCTGTAAGGTCGCTCCCTTATCCCCAACCATTATATTGTCCACGCAAAATAAAAAGTTTTTATAGACAATTATTTTAGGGTTCATTTTGGGGGATATAGTTGTGAACCAATTATTATACAGCAGCCCAAGGAATCTTTCCGTGCGGAGTGGCTAATGCTTCAAAAAGTGTATTTTCAAGACAACTTTTTCAACTAACAGCAAGAAGTCATTCAGATAAATAGGGAGGGAGAGAGGAGGATTTACCCCGTCCACGAGGAAAATTTTTGGACCGCCTCTAATCCCAGAAACTGCCTTAATTTAACATGTTTGAAGGATGACTTGGAAAATACAAAAATTTAACTTGAACGTAGACAATGGATCCTAAGAAGTGTGCAGTCTCCCTTACATTTAAGGGAGCTCTGGATCAAACATGTCTAAGTTACGAGCTGTAGGCCTGTAATTATAATAATAGCTCTAACGAAATGTAAGTATAAAAATGACCTATGGCAATAAAAATAGAGCTCTAAAAAACAAAGTTTGACCACAAAATATAATGCGCCAATAAAGTCTGATCTTTATGCTGATTCTGAATTTGCAAAATTCTTTGATTTTAAGTTTCCACATGTGAAGTTATTAGCACAAGAACATTTGCATACTTTTGGAAAGTTAGAGATACTTATCCGAAGAATGGGTGCGATGTTTATGAAAATTATTCAATGAAAGTCAACGTGTCTAAGAACCCTAAGCTACTCTACAAAAATATGGAGTGTTTGGTACCCAGCTATTAAGGAAGAGAGGGCAGTAAATGTTATAGAGGGGGGGGGTATCTAAGAATCCAAACGATGTATGTTTAGGCCCATATTTTAAAAATTTCCGAGAGAGTTGTTTCAGATGAGTATCTGGGTGGAGGATTTAACCTCTGGTTACTTTCACTTGTGGGAATAAACGTGGACTAACCATGTGATATGAAGGCTGAGAAGATGGGAGCTCCTCTCTCATTTTAAAACGATAGTTTTTAAAGAGATTGTTGATTTTTAAATACCATACCATCGTGATAAAAGGTCTATGTATAAAGAGTGGGAGTTGGATCCCTTCTTATTACTAAAACAACTCTTATTTAGTGAAACTCAAGCCTACTTTATTTTGAAAAGTAAATACGCTCTAAATAAGTTCATTTACTCGAAGCATTTTTATTCAAAATATGAGCTTTATTGTAAAAGTCGAGGTTTTGAGTTGGGTGGAACCCCCCCCCCCCCCCTTATATTTAGGATAACTATGAATATGGTCTTAAAATATCAGAAATCGAATTTTGAAAAGGGTATTTTTCAAACAAAAGTTAAGAGCAATTAAAACCTGAAATGAACATAATTATCTTGTATTTGATGGTGTCTGCCTCCTTCTTAGCCCCAGTCCTTATACTTAAGTTTGAACCCCAATCTTCAATTACAAATGTTCTAACACAGGGCCAATGTGATCTAACAAAAAATAAATCCCAATGCCTCGAGAATGAAAGGGTTTTTTATTTGCCTCCATTTTAACAATAAAATTCTCAGTTCAAACTTTTTGAAAGGCAGTCGGGAAACAAAACACTGGCAATAGCCAAATGATCACATTTAATGCATTCAAAAATGCTTTCAGTTAAGTACCAGTAAACCTCTTGTTTTCAAAACGGCAGACGCCGACTGCCCTCATATACAGGATCATTTCTGTTCGTTTGAATGTTCAAGGTCCCTGTTTAGTTTCATTTGAAAATATTTGTTTCTATAATTTAGTTCATTTTTAGTTCATAATATGGATTAGAAGTCAGCTCATGAAGCATCATCTAAGGCAGTTCATCAAGTTTTGGAACCAAGGGACAGCTTGTTGACAGTGACAGTGTTTATTTTACTCTTACAAGTCCTGTCCGTTATGAGTAGATCCCAAAAGGACAAACTATAAAGTGCAATTCACATATATGCTTAGCTAGATATCAATATTTAATCATAATCATTATCTACTAATCACAATTTCCTTGGCTATCTAGAAGAACAAGAATTTGTTGATTTACTGATTACCCCCACTGCCATATACTCGTGTGAGTCATTGACCGTCAAAACAGACGATCAATTCCGCTTACCCGTATTTGAAAGAAAATCACTTGTTGTTGTTCGGGGTTTGACGCGTTCGACCAAATGGTCATATGCGGTCGTATCACTTGGTTTATCTGTGCCTTCTGTAATCACTAGCTTGCTTTGGTGTCACTTCAGTCAATATTCACTGAGCTAGATCATGTGTCATTTAACTTACTATTGGTAGGGGGTTATTTACCTGCAGTATTTGCCTGTGTTGAAAAACAGGAATCAAAATAATGCAACTATGCTTCGTCATACAGCAATTAAAGTACATATACAACACAATTATAATAAATAATACATCTTTAAATTAGAACTTGTCACATACTTCCAGATATAGAAAGTTAATCAGATAAAATAAGGATAATAAAAACAAATAAAATAGTAAATAGGATAACTCTAAAATAAAATAATATGGGAGGGGGGATCATGGCCTGCAAGATTAAAATAAGATGGAACCATCTACCACTTATCTTGCTATTTATGGGGGTTATTCACCAACAACAACTGCCACCGTTTATAAACAGGAACCAAAAAGATGCAATTTACTTTTATCAAACAGCAATTAAAATACTTATACAACTAAATTATAATAAATAATGCAAATAACTTGTAACCAGTCGCCTAAATCCAAATATAAACAAATGAAATACAAATAAGACAACTCTAAGAAAAAAAACATGCTGGAAAATTTTTAGGGAATGAACCAAACCAGTATTATTAACTAAATTACTTAATAAGTTTGTGTTTAGCCATGCAGGCCATATTCAGGGAAAAATGGTGGAGAGATAACTAGTCACTTGTCTGAGAAGGGGCTAACATAGGTCTCTGTAGCCTAGTTATAGCACCTTCTGGGCTAGGTATAGACTCCTTTCCTTTACGTTTCCTTTCTGCTTTGCCAGGGCAGCTGGTAACTGCTGACATTGTGGGAAGGCTTGAACCTTCTCTATTTAGTTTTTAAACTGAGTTAGTCAGGCTACAGACTGCATTCTGAAAATGTTTAGGTGCAAACTTAGAAAGCTGTTTACAAATAGATGTAATAGCCTGAGTTCCACAACTGGAGGTTGATTAGGAGTCAGTGGAGGGAAAGAGTCTGTGTGTACCATGGGGATATGTTCTGTATGATTTGGAAGTCTTTTCTTCAAGGCCTCAGCAGCAGTCCTCATGGGGACATTATTGGTGAATGGGTAAGTAACAGTAGCTTTCTTTTCCATGAGTATTGGACACTCCTTGGAGTTAGCAGCATGCTTTCCATTGCAATTAGGACACTTAAGTACCTGCTCTTCCTTTAATATCTTTGATTGGGAACATTCTTCAAGGGTGTGGTGTCCACTACTTAGTAGACATCTTCTACCTCTGTGGCAATTAGAAGGCATTTGACCAAAGCCTTGGCAATTGAAGTACTGTATTGCCCGGGGGATAGATTGCTTTACTGTATACCTTGCACCCCAAACAGAGATTTTCAGTGGGAAGTGAACATCCTGACTGAAGTTGCAAACCATAGGGACAACCACAGGACTTGGATTTTTGAAGACCATTGTCACTTTCTGGATTCTGTCATCACCTTGGACCTCCCTAATAAAATCATCCATATTGGTCACCTCCTCAGATGGGATGAATAAAATGCCTTTTCTGTTTCTGATTGAATTGGGGCTGGAGTTAGAACCATGCACAAACTTTACCTTACAACCATTTACTGCTGTATCTGCGATAGAAAGTATAGCAGTACCTACTGATTGGTTCACAGATATCATAGACAGCGCAATAGCGCTGCCTAATTAAAGAACGATGTTGGCACAATGTATTATTTATTTTCTTCCATACCAGGGCACTTCGTATCGAAGGAGTTGTCGTAGAAACTTGGAAAAGGGCTCATTCGATTGGAAATTGGAACGGCTAGTGCCTTTTTTAGTAGTCGAAAGTGGCTGGAAGGCAACTAACACCCCTTCCATGCCCACCTTTTCCCCAAACACATCCAGTCAAAGTTTTGAGATAGCCATTTTGTTCAGCGTAGTTGATTTTCAGATAGAAATTATGTTTTTGAGGACGACACTCCCCCACAGCCCTCAGGGCAAGGGCTTTAAGTTATGCCCTGGGGGCATATAAGAACTATGTTGGCACAATGTATTATTTTTTTTTTTCCTTTAGACCAGGGCACTTTGTATCGAAGAAGTTGTCGTAGAAACTTCAAAAAGGGATCATTCAATTGGAAATAAAAGTGGCTTGTGCCCTTCTTAATAATCGAAAGTGATCGGAAGGCAACTAACACCCCTTCCGCGCCCACCATGTCCCGAAACACATCCAATCAAAAGTTTGAGATGGCCATTTTGTTCAGCGTAGTTGGCGTAGGACAGCGTAGGACACTCCCCCGCAGCCCTCAGGGCAAGGGTTATAAACTATACCCTGGGGGCATATAAGGTTTTATAGAAAGTGTTGTCGTAGAAACTTCAAAAGAGACTCATTCGATTGGAAATTCAAAGGGCTAGTGCCCTTTTATTAGTCGAAAGTGATTGGAGGGCAACTAACCCCACTCTCACGTCCACCTTTTCCCCAAACACATCCAATCACAATTTTGAGATAGCCATTTTGTTCAATGTAGTTGAAAATTCTGGAAATTAGGTATTTGAGGATGACAACCCCCCCCCCCCCACAGCCCTCAGGGCAAGGGTTATAAATTATGCTCTTTGGGCATATAAGGTTTTTATAGAAAGCGTTATGGTAGAAACTTCAAAAGGGCTCTTTCGATCGGAAATTGAAATGGCTAGTGCCTTTTTAATAGTCGAAAGTGATTGGAAGGAAACTAACGCCCCTTCCGCTCCCACAATTTCCTCAAACACATCCAATCAAAATTTTGAGATAGCCATTTTGTTCAACGTAGTTGAAAGTTCCGGGAATTATACCTTTGAGACGACACCTCCCCCACAGTCTTCAGGGTAAGGGTTATAAGTTATGCCCTGGGGGCATATAAGGTTTTCATTGAAATCTTTGTCGTAGAAACTTGAAAAAGGGCTCATTCGATTGGAAATTCAAAGGGCTAGTGCCCTTTTTAATAGTCGAAAGTGATTGGAGGGCAACTAACCCCCCTCTCACGCCCACCATATGTCCAAACACATCCAAAACAAATTTTGAGATAGCCATTTTGTTCAACGTAGTTGAAAGTTCTGGATATTAGGTCTTTGAGGATGACAACCTCTCCCCCTTAGAATACAAGTTATGCCCTGGGGGCATATAAGGTTTTTATTGAAAGCTTGGTGGTAGAAACTTGAAAAAGGGTGCATTCGATTGGAAATTCAAAGGGCTAGTGCCCCTTTTAATAGTCAAAAGTCGAAAGTGAGTGCACTTCGTGCACTGTAGACCAGGGCACTTCGTATCGAAGGAGTTGTCGTAGAAACTTCGAAAAGGGCTTACTCGATTGGAAATTGGAGTGGCTTGTGCCCTTTTTAATAGTCGAAAGTGATTGGAAGGCAACTAACACCCCTTCCATGCCCATTATTTCCCCAAACACACCCAATCCAAATTTTGGGATAACCATTTTGTTCAACGTTGTTTAAAGTTCCGGAAATTAGGCCTTTGAGGATGACAGCCCCCCTCCCCCCCCACAACCCTCAAGACAAGGGTTGTATTTATGCCCTGGGGGCATATAAGGTTTTTATAGAAAGCGTTGTCGTAGAAACTTAAAAAGGGCGCATTTGATTGGAAATTGAAAGTAGTCGAAAGTGATTGGAAGGCTTGACATTTTTATAGTGAAGATCGATGTGGGTACAATGTATTATTTTTATTTTTTTTTCTTTTGTTTAGACCAGGGCACTTCGTATCGAAGGAGTTGTCGTAGGAACTTCGAAAAGGGCTCATTCGATTGAAAATAGGAAGGTCTAATGCTCTTTTTTATATCCGAAAGTGGTTGGAGGGCAACTAGTCCCCCTCCCACGCCCATCCTCCCATTTGCCCTTTATGTTTAAAAACTAAATGTTGCCTTAAGATTAAATCAAAATGCCCTGTGTTAATGATAATTCCCAATAAGGCATCTCAGCAGTATCCCAAGAACGACTGAGGGTATTATGTTCAAATTTTCGGGGTTACTTCTGCTCTTAAAATTTAACCAAATCAAAATAGCGTAAGTGTATCCAAGCTATCAAAGAAAGTAAACAGATTTTTTTGCAAATGGTATCAAGTTTTCTATTTCAGGTCAACTAGAGGAGGTATGAAACTAAACTAACCACTATTATTTGTGTCCAGATTTTTAAAAGAGTGTTAAAAATTGCTGAAAAATTTTTCTCCAGCATACAAATAGCAGGCCAAACTATAAAGTCTTAAAAAAAACGAAAAGATTAAAAATATTATTTTCTTTTTCCCTGAAAAGACTCTTTCCACAACTTTTTCCACAGAATATGATTTTCAAAGAATGCGCATTGTCAGTTTAATATACATATGCTGATATTTAGTAATCAAAATGTTAATATTATTTGATTTATTAAAGTTATAAAACTAAAAAACATTTATATTTTTTCAGTAAAGTGCAAGTTATGTTCTGATCTTGGGAAGGCATAGGGGTTTTGAGCCCTAATCATGTTAATTTCTGCTCGTTTTGACTTTGACTTTGTTATTTATTGTAATTTCTGTTCGTTTTGGGTTTCATTTATTTATCGATGCTGATATGTGGTAGTTTCACGCTTGGTAGATTGTTTGATTTTATTTTTGCTCTTTTTTGGTTTAATGGAGTTCTTTTCTTTTCTTTGAAAAACTTATTTTATGGAAAAAGTGTTTTTAATTAATTATAATAATAGAACCATCTGGTCCAAGTCTATCTAGCATTGAGCCATAATGGCCCCTATACTCATATTTTTGGAGTTGTTCAAACAGTAATTTTGAAATAACTATTCTACTCCCAAAGGTCAGTGGTTTATTAGTCACATTTGGACCTTCTACACCTAGGGCCAGAATCCTTACACTAAAATTGGTAACAGGACCGCTAACTGTCCTGTCAGTCATGATAAATGCAATACCAATAGTTTAGAAATAAACAGCTAACACAGCAAATTCAAACAAATACTACAAATGCAAGCAGAGGGGCGGGGCCTCAGTCAATAGTAGACTAGCCTTCATAAATCATGCAAAATATATCAGAAGCAAGCACTGCAGTAAATTGTCAAGCAGGGTAGAAATGGGTTGATAAGCACCCTCAAGCAATCACAGTCAAAACAAGCCAAGCCAAAATTGAACCGCACACCAATTGTACAGGCGTCAAGGACCCCAAGGAGAGAGCCCCTTGTGATTTAGTCAACAAACCGTGTCGCAGAGCCAACCCAACCAGGGTAATATTAAATATATTTAATTTTCTTTCCTCGTTTTTCAGGGTGATGGACATAGTTGAAGATGAAATACTTCAATTTGTTGAAGATTCTGTTAGGGAAAAAATTTGTGCTGCTGGGAAAATCTGGCATAGCCTGAGTCACTTTTTAGAAGTCGAATCAGAAGTAGCCATGAAGCAAATTGGATTGTCGTATAAGGTGAAGTTTTTAAATTTGCACTCTTTTTGGCTTATAACATTTCAATTCGAATTTTTTGAAGTGGAATATTTACAATTTTATTTTTCTTAATTTGAGATAACCATTCTAGATTTGAGCAACAATCCGATACTGCTTTTATTGATTCCTCGTTACCCTGTTCTAAATGCTAGATGGTAGAGGATAAGGTTCTGTTAACTAAACACTGAGGTAGCATAAAGTACCTGCTATTCCTCTTGTCCCTAAAAATTCAAAAATAAGCTCATACTATCTCTATTATCCTAATGTTTATTGTACAGAACCTTAACAGCTGGTGTAGTTCTTGTATATGCTGTTATCTATATAAAGACCACCAATTAGCAGGATCAGAGTTAATTTACTTTGTTTTTTTTTTATTTTGTTAATTAGCTCTGTTTACAACTCAGCTAACTAGTTAATCAACAACTCAGTTAATTAACCCAGTTCATTTACTTTAATAAATTCTAACATTTTGGAGTTCTACTGATCAGCTAGTTGTAATGTTGATAGGTAGATAAACAGTTCTGAGAAATAGTTTTCAAAATAGCAGAATATTTTTAGGGAGGAAAGTTATAAAAGCAGTTAAGAATTTTAGGGAAAAGCCTTAAGCTTGATTGAAGAGAAAGGGTTCTGGTTAAGAGGTTTCTGTATAATTATGAGAACGAGAGGGAAGTTGAGAAGGCATTAAATAATAGATTATGGGCTTGTAAGATAAAGGCATTAGATAAAATTGCAGAGTATCTGAAAGATGCTTCGAGGTAGCATAATAGTAAGATATTCTATTGGCATGTTAAGAAATTGAGGGGAGGCATTCAATCCTGACTAGTTCTAAATAAAGGTCGAGATTGGCTATGTCTATGAACTTTGTTTGACGTCAGATGCATGGTACTGAATCTATCCTGCCAAGTGAATGTTTTTGTCTCTTTATATAGGCTCCAATAAGATCGTTACGAATGTTAAGGAACATCATGGCTCTTTTTGTAGTTATAATAAGAGTAATTAGGAAGTATTTATTTTTGTGACTTTAATAGTTCATCATGGCTGCAAGGACATATGAGAGGGTCGAAAGCTCCAGCCTGTGAAGGCCAACGAACCAAGCGATTTGAGCATGGTGGCGAAGCCGTTTGTTCAATAACCAAAACCATCGTAAAGCGAGTCCTTTTTGGCTAGTTTTGATAATTTCGAAGTAAAAGAAGATTTATTTAGTAATGACAAGATAGAGATAGTAGTAAAGGATAAAAAAAAACAATGCGGCTAAGAAAACTTCCCCCGGAAGAAAAACGCGATATGACGATCATTCTTTTACTTTATTATATAAAATAGACTTTTCACTTTAACTCATCATTGAGATGCTCTTGGTACCAGAACTGCATCATAGCATACAAAAATCCTCATTACTGCTTATTTTTTTTCTTTTTCTAGCATTTATTTTCGGATTTTTTTTAGATTTTACTGGATTTAAATCTCTCAAAAATGAAGGGATTTCGTAAAAAGCCATCCAAAACTGTTACAGCAACAGAGTACAAACACAGTAGTTGCTCAAGAGTTTTTTAGGTGTCTGATTTTGGAAGCAACTACATTCGGGGCGGTTTAAAATGCAGTTGCCTCCAGAATAATGATAAGTTACTCTTTCCAGAGAGGATTTTTTGGGAAAGCCTCAAGGTGCATTCCTGTCCTTGCATTTGTGTTGTGGCAAAAGTTATTTAATTAGGGATAAATTCACACAAAAAGACAAAATTTTTGTAAACTCTTTTAGATCTATCCCCTAAGGAGTTATGCAAATGAGCCTGCTAATAAATTGAGGAGCATTTTGAATGTAACCGAGATCAAAAAGAACTGAGCCAAAACATGGATGCACCTTCAAAATTATACTTCTTTATCTGATAATAAAATCAGATAAGTGACTGTTGAACATTGTTTTGGAATGGCTCATTGCACACTGAACCTTCGACGCGCATCATATCTGTGCATCAGTTAGGTGGTTTAGGGGCGAATTCATACCAGAAGGGAAACTTTTATGCTTCTTTAATCAGATGATATTTGCATGCACA
Source organism: Artemia sp. Kazakhstan ARC1039 (assembly GCA_029168905.1). Lineage (NCBI taxonomy): Eukaryota > Metazoa > Arthropoda > Branchiopoda > Anostraca > Artemiidae > Artemia > Artemia sp. Kazakhstan ARC1039. Next base: position 122,563 of record JAQQPU010000219.1, on the reverse strand, counting down.
GATGCTTTCACTCAAGTTTTGACAAGCAAATTTTCTGGGTCGATTTTGCTGAGGCATTTTTTTCTGGGTAGCAAGTTTTCCTGGAAAAAGTTTGCCGCCTGCAAGTTTTTCAGAGGCAAGTTCTTCTTAGGGGACTAGTTTTCCTAGGGCGAGTTTTCTGGCGGTAAATGTTTCAAGGGGCGAGTATTTATGGCTGAATTTTTCTTTTACGAGAAATAATAAGGATTCCTGTTCTAATAAAGGGGTTTTCGAAACATAGTGAGGACAAAGTTAGAGATAAGTTAGTGAGAATTATGAATATAGTCTTTGATAAATTGGAAGCACAAAGTAATTTTTGAAAAAAAAAAATTCATTTAAACCCCTTTATAAGAAAGGTATCACGAATGAATCTAGTAAGTAATGAGGTATCAGCTTTATTTCGATAGGAAGCAGCTCCTTAGTATGATGTTTCCCATAGTATATGATCGTCTCTAACTAGGTTGCTAGCTACCGCTGCAACCCAGATCAAAAGATGTAAATTAATGTTTGACAGAAGAACAGTGTGGTTGGTTTAAGTATAAAGACAGCATGCTTTGACTGATTTTTAATAATCAGAATATTCATTGAAAAATTTTGGAATTATATAAGACCTTTAGTCCTGGGTTTTATATAATAGATTAAGAAGACACGGTTGGTTCAACTGATAAGAAACCTTTAAGTGAAGGTCCTATTCTTTTACATTACACCAGATAATATGCTAAAGAGATTAGTGATGTGTCTGAGAATAATATCCCTACGATTAAAGTCGGAAGTAAGGCTAGTAGCAGATGCTTCGAAAGGTTGAGGAAGATATACTAGATGTGTTTTAAAGGAATTTTTTCGGAATAGTTTTTGAGACTCGTTTGAATGACTGTATATCAAACAATAAGTTCTATAAAAAAAAAAAAAAAAATCGACTCAATCTATCTTTCTAGGAGCCTAATGAAAGTTAACGTTGAGATGGTTTGGTCACATTTTAGATATGGTTTCAAAATTATTTATTTTTGTCAATCCGTTGAGGATGCCCTCGAATTACACCCTTGGGCCCTGCATTAAATATTTACGCTTCGTCTAACTATAAGTATTAATGGGAAAATTTTGGCAGTTGAATATTTAAATTCGTCTAATACTAAAATTGACTGATTAAACAATGCTATGAATGGCCTAACGTTTAAAATTTAACTAGAAAAGGATCTCAATTTGATTTTTTTTTCATTGTAAAATATTCTGTCTCACCCATTAAGTTTATTTCGAATTGTTTTCTTAATTTTGCTGATTGTATTTTTAGAATTAATTATGTTTTTTTCTTAGGAGTATCAAGAAATAATGAGGAACATTCAAAAGAAGAATCATGTCAGAGGTATTAATGCCGCAACTTATTTGGTAACAAACGAAACAAAGTTTAAAAGAATTTCTTCGGGTTTTGAGGTGTAAGTAAAGCTGAGGCTTGCATTTATTTTTTATTTGCTACAATAATAATAGTCATTTTTGATTTCAAAGATTTTTGAGCGCATACAAAAACTTATTCATTTAACACTAATGATTTTATTTGGAAATCAGTTGTTTGTGATGGCTGCAGCAATCGCTGCAATCATGATACGCGAAGTATACTCTTTTTCTGGTATCGGTTGATTTCTCTATTTTCAATGACATTCCTCAGATTTTGACAATGGAAACCCTTTGCTTAAATATTAGGCATATAAAGTAAAAGTCTGCAGTGTCTAAATCAGGAGGTTTTTATATATTCTTTACTAGGTTGCAGCCTTAAAAAAGGCATGCACAGTAAAAATAAAAAAGAAAAAAAAGTAATTCTACCACAAAAATTAATATCACTTTGGCCATTAAGAATTTTTTAGTTGCACTGACAGTCGGTAAAAATAGAGTAACTACAAAGTTATTAAGTATTTTTAGCTGAAAACATACAAGTATATTTGATGCTGTAAACAGACGCTCCAATATTCCAAGTGACTTCTCATTTGTAAAGCTAAGTTTGAGGGAAAGCGAAAAAGCAGCAAAAATTTTTTTGGTTTCGCTCCATATAATAGCTACAGTTTTGTGATTATGTTCTTAGTCGTTTGCAGTTTTTGCCACGGTAAACATAATTTTTTTCATGTCTCAGTAATGCTTTATACGTAAAAATAAAAATAAAAAAATAAATAACCGTGAACAGTAAAGCTATTCTGATCTAACTATACTCTATTGCTGTAAGGCTAGGCCACAACTTTATTTTCGTTCTTTTAAGGAAAGAAAACCAAAAAAGGGGTAAGTCTTAGATAAGTAAATTTGTTCCTAGTTGACAAGCTGAGAGGGTGACTTAAGACAGCAAAAGTATATAAAATACGTCGTGTCGAAAAGACGGCATGTCCCGTCTTTTACGTTACGTCCAGTGATTCAGACTGGTTTAGCTACAATGCGTTTTCTATTACTATTGCATATTAGTCGAACTGTCAAGTCATCTGAGGCTGACTGGTTGTTAAACACTCCTTCTTTATCCATTCTTGTTCAATGTTTCTGATTTGATAACCTAGTTCAAAATTCCTAAAGGTTTCAATTGATTTTTATAGTTTCATCTCAGCATAACCAGAGACATCCTGGCTGTCTCTTCAATTATTTCGTTGAAAAATGTTTAGCGTATCAGCCTCTCCCCTAAATAACGTGTGATACTTCTTGACCAATTTTGAGGGGCTCTTAGAGATATTTTAGCTCTATTTTTGTCCTTTTTTTTAGATATTTCCGAATAGAATAAATTTTAAAACTTCAGATAATATTCTAAGTTGAGTAATAGATGGTTCAGATTAAACAAGTTTTTATGTGAAACGTACTTGATATGCGCAATTTTTTTTTTTATAATACTCTGTGAACGAAAATGGCAACTATAAATTGTTATTTGGGTTGTCTTATCAAAGATACAATGTCACGCTGCTAAATTAATTTTAAATTGATGAGGTCAGCGGGAAAATTTGTCCTAGCCTTTCTTTTGTAAACTTTTATGAGATGTCAACTCGGGGAAAATGAAATTTCCACGCTTGGCTCTTCATAACTTAAGTTTCCCAAGAATTTTCTTAAGAAACCAAAATGAAATGCTAACAGGTTTTTGTCAGCTCCAAAACGTCAGAGAATCTAGAATAAAATATACTTCTATAGAAAAGTACAAATGTAGATGCCGACGCTGTCTATTAAAATACTTGAAGTTAATTAGTATATATAGGTTTTTTGTTACGAAAAAAAGTGGTTCAAATTTTTATCAATGAAAAAAAATTAATTCATGGTAATTATCTGCAGGCTAGATAACCTTCTTGACACCCGAGGAAAGGGATTTTCGCCAGGTGAAATCTATGAAATTTGTGGGCCTCCTGATTCAGGCAAATCAACTTTTTGTCATTTTCTAACGGCAAGAATATCATTATTCAACAAGAAAAACGTCCTATATATTGACACAAAAGGAGACTTTTATGGAACCACTGTCATGGAGCTATTGTTGAAAATGACACCAGATGAGATAACCGCTGAACACGAAAATGTGAGTATTTAAATTAAGTACTTCATATAAACACACATGCCTTTGTTGCAAGTAAAACGATTGCAAATGTTTCTGATTGTTATTGACGAAGCCTAAAAAATTAATTTCTATTTAAGTTTTAAAACAAAAAATTATAAAATTTACACCAAAGAATTCACCCCAAGAACATTCACATTCAACTTGGTCCAAAGGGTAACTTTGCCCTTGATTTCTAGCTATTAAAACTTATACACTGGAGCTTGCCGCCTAAACATAGATAGGATTCTTTACCCTATTCGCTTGTGGGGACCTTTGCTAAAAAGTCCTTTGAATGAGCTCCCTCCCAAGTTTCTATGATAATCCCTCCCATACGAAGTGGCTGGAAAAAATGGTCCTTGGAATTTGTTTTCTTTTCCTAAGTCAACGCTAATTTGTTGTCTCTGAAAGATGTATGGAACGTCCTCGGGGGCGTCCCTAGTATAGTTGGCAGTCGGGACAAAATTAGCCTTGACGTTCCCTTCCCTGAAAATTTGTAACGATGAACGCCATCGCAATAAGATCTTGGCCTTGGTACCCCCTTGCCTGGGTGCGCGGGACAACTTTTTTCGGTTGCTCCCACTTTTGAACGGCCCTGATTGCCATCTCATAACAGTTTATAGAGGCGACGCAAAATTTTGAGCTTTGCCCAGGTTTGGGTGATATTTTCATAATGAGGAAGGACTTACAAATTAATAAAAGCTAGGGGGGAAAGCTTGGTTGCACTCTTCCCCAGAAGTAGCATCTTTTGGGGCGCATTAAGATAAATATTATTTTTTATAATCCTCGGGTGAGTTGAGAGCAGAAAAGCCAAAAGCATTCCAGGGGATCAAATTGAAGCGTTCCGAGTGATATGAACGGGAATTGGGACAAAGGTTCTTTAAATTTTGTGTTTAGGAGAAGATATGAAGCGACTAGAAAATTTTGTCTTCAACCTGCCTAAAAGCTTTTATACGATAATCTTTATGGAACGTATGATAGGACTAAGGGCTTGACAAAAGAGATCGTTTTAAACTATTAAAATTAAAGTAAAAGTTAAAAACGTAAGTATTCGAAGGTTTATTTTTCCCTGTACAATTGATTAGTGTTGTGAATTTCGTCCCTTTTGTTGCTGATGTTTTGACAAATAAAACCATATTGTCTGAAATTCATATCGTTTGCATTAGGCTAAAGTGCAAGTGACGTTGTGGCCTTTAGAGGGTGATAATTTTATCGTCATATCTTACAATTTTATTATCTTATTCGTGATAGTTTCTATTGGTTTCAAGTTTGAATTGATTATTCGTTTCAATTTCTTTGTTTTTCACTTTCATCTATTCATTCATAGTAGCATTGGAAATCTTTATGTTCAACGTAATTATTCGCTTTAGTTTCTGTTCGTTTTAGGTTTTATTTATTCATTTAAGTACTTCTTTTGTTTTAACATTGAATTATCTTACGAATTTATTACTGATCGTTTTAGGTTTTGATATGGCTCTTAATTTTCTGTAAAAACAGAATATTTTCTCGGAAATACTTTCCGATTTAATCAAATCAAGATGAGTAAAGAGTTGAATTTAACTACCAATGTTTTGTGTATTTTTCTAAGCCTAGGAGAGTTTATGGTCTATCCATTTATGTGTAAATTTGTTTATATAAGAGTAATGAAAGATTGTTTGATTTCAGGACTTTAAATATTAAACAGTTAAAAAGAATATTCACTCTGTGAATAGTTTCAGAGATCAGCCAGAACTGAGTAAGGCGTTCTTGGAATGGTGTTCCATACTTCAGCTTACAGAGTATTTTTTTTTTTGCAAAATAATTGCGCAGATCGACATAGCAGAGGAGGTGGGGGGAGGGGGACTGACATTAAAACCTGGCGCTTAATCACCTAACTATGCCTCTGTTACCATAGTACAACAGATTCGAACGGGCAAAAAGTCACTGTTGTAAATTTTTTCTTTGTATTAAATATATATTTATGTGGAACTATAAAAAGGCTGTTCAATTAGAGGATGTATCCATATAGAGGTAGTTTTTATGATAATTCTCACAAGGATTTGAGCTTTGCAGGGACTACCTTCTCAGGGAAGCAAGTTTTCCAGTTGCAAATCTGCCTAAAATCGTTTTTTCGTTAACTTCACGCAAATTAATTGTTGCAAAACTAATGAAAGTATTAATGTGAGAATCATAAAGACAAACGGATTTAAATTAATCATGAAATCAAGGGACAACCGATTCAAAATTAAAGTAAACTGTAAAAAATGACGTAAAACTAGCAAAATTAAAAATAGATATTTCAATAACTTTTAAGTGAATGCAGGGGTCATTCATTGGTCTTTAAGCTCCCTAATGGTATTTAAAATCACAATAGTCCCTATTTTTGGAAAAAGTCTCTTAATTTCTTACTTTCAGTATACCAGCTAACCAACATATTAGATTTTCGGTTTGCAGTTTTTTGTTTCCATTTCCTACTCAATTGTTACCCGTCCTGTCGTATTTTTTGTGGCCAGAATTAAGTTGTTTAGATAGCAGTTTCTCTTGATTTGGAATTCATCACGCTTCTTACACATACCGAATACCTGTATATTATGAAAAACGATTGTGAGAAAATAAATTGAAGACTGTCTTATTAAAACTAAAATCATTTAGCACTAGAATGGTTATTCTGAAGTAGAAAACGGACCGTTGCTGATTTGGAAGTATACCAACTAATGTGATTTTTTTCAAACATATTTTTGGCATTTACTTTAAAAAATGGATTTTATTTTTAATTTCAACCACAATGCTCCAAAGAACCAATTTGCTACTTCTACTATTGGTTTTGCTTTATTTCTTTTGTTTTTGTATAAACATACTGTATATAATACTTTAAAGAAGGAAATAATAATAAATAATTAATTATTTACATCTATTTTCTCTTATTCCTTTCTTTTATCTATCTTTTTTACACCCATGCAGGAAGTGGTGAAGTGTATTAAGCACAGGATACGATCAATTACTGCCTCTTCACCTGAATCCGCTGTTTCTGTTTTTCATGAAATTTACAAAAGTGCGAAAGAAGAGAGTAAAACGCACACCGAAGAGAAGAAGTGGATGAATGAGCTTGGTTTTGTTATCCTTGATAACATTACAACTCTAGCTAATTTTGAGATTTCAGATAAAGATATTGGTAAGTTTAGTAGTATGTATTATAATCAGGCTTGTACTTTCATGTTGGCTCTAATCTGGGGCCTTGTCTAGTGGCTTGAAGGAAATTCTCACAAGTTTTCAAATTAGCAAAATAGTTATAAATAATGTATCTGAATTCATTTAAATGAAGTAGCTTTGTATAATACTGAATAATACAATCAAATAAAGAAAATATTAAATGTATACAAGGAAGCTCGGGGAATTCGTTTTGTTGAATTTTTAAAATGTATCTTGGCAACAGTCACTTCAGACAAACATGGTTTCGCGATATAAGATTTCATGAGTCTTATATTTTAGCTGGTGCAAATTCGATCGATAACTGAGACACAAGATCCTTATTCTGTATTATTTTGCATTATTGTGTTTACTTGTTTTGGATCCGCTTACTTTTCTGTCTGCTAAAAAGCAGAAGGGGTTTAGTAAGCATTTTTTTTGCTTAAATCTTTGCTAATCGGGGTAGATCCAATTGGCTTGGTCTTGACTTACTTTATGCTAGTATTTGTACACCCTTGATGTTTTAAGTCGTCGCCTGAAAGTGGTTTTGCCAAAAAAGACCTTTTTCGGCGAAACTGAGTTACAAACGCTATCTCGTGTAAAATAATGTCTTTTGAATGGTATAATTAACATTACTGTAAGACGTCTCTAACTGCCTGTATTTTGCAGCTCTCCTTTGCCGAATCACATAACTTTCGATTACTTTAAAGCGGTTTTGCCGAATCGTATACGGGATTATAGCATGGTCCGTTTTGCCGAAAGTTGCTGATTTGCTTAACGCGACCTTGGATAAGAAGAAAACGATCTTTCTTATCTTAGTGAATCCTGTGAATAAAAGTAAAGAAGAGGTTCACGCATACATAAGAAAGCACATTGAAAGCTTCCCAACGATTGAATCTCATTACTGTCGTGCCAAAACCAACAGAAAGTTCCTCGACCCTTCACTCAATATAAGCAAAATGCATTCATTGTATGAAAGTAAGTGTGTGGAAGATGGTAAGTTGCCTCTCAAGGAACACATGTACAGATAAGTCTTCAATTGTGAATTTAATCTTACATTTCATGTTCCGAAAACTGACAAATGCGATAATTGTGAAGAAATAAATATGGCTGAAAAAAATGGTACTGAATTATCTGAGGAGCTCAAAACCTCTCATGCAAAACATTTGAAAGGAGAACTAGAAAGCAAAGAAGAAAGAGATAAGTACAGGGCTTCGGATGACCCCTTATTGTGTTTTGATATGGAAACGTTTTTTCTTTACCAAAAGGGGATGCTTCGTCCTTTTTTTTTTACAAAAGGAAGATCACTTGCGTTAACCTTTCGCAAACAGACGGGAGAGCTAATCAAGAAAGTTTATTGTTGTTTGTGATCAGAATGTCTTGCTGGTAGAAGTGGAAATGATATTGCCAGTGGTCTTTGTGCTATCCTTGATAAGGTTTTTACTACCTATCCTGACATCAGAAACTTGGTTACATGGTCAGATTCATGTATGCCTCTAAATCATAATCAAATAAATGAGATACATGATGCAAGACATCCTGAAGAAGTGTTCACACGTCCTGGGTTTAACGATGAAGTATTCTGAGCCTGGCCACTCCACGATTCAGGAGGTCGAAGATGTTCACAGCGTCATTGAGAGGTCTGAAGCACAAGGAAGTCTTTTCACTATTAGACTTGACAAAAAAGCTTTTGATTTTTCGGACCCTTGGCTCGTTCGTCATTATTCAAATGACCAAGCAAAAGTTTTTTGATTACGCCAAAACGTCCAAATACCATAAATATAGCTTAGTGCCATTTTCAATGGTGAAATTATTACAGTTTAAGCAAGGCCTATACAAAAGGGTGTTCTACAAAACTTCGTTTGCACATACTAATCATTCTGTAGCGCTGATTGCACCAGAGGCTAAACCAAGGAGGCCATTGCCCAATGTGTCAGCAGTGAATGTTGTGGAAAGGTTGCTGCCTCCTGTACCTCCAAGTACAGTAGTTGAGTTGTCAACAGCAAAAATAAAAGACGTAGAATCGCTTTACCGTTCCATGCCAGCAGTAGATGTGGCATGTGAAAAGTCTTATTAGAAGTTGTAACAGTGCTGAGGTACCTTGTACTCCGGCTGAAATCACAGCGTGTCCCGAAGCAGCCTCTGCCGTTAATGCTCCGAAGGTTGAAACCAGAAATTGTTGATTGTCCAGTTAATTATCAAAATTAAAATTTGTCTATCAGATGAAATACGTTTTTCCGAAAGTCACATTTCCAATTCATGCTGAGCCAATTCCGTTTTGCCTTATCTTACCTAGGTTCCGGAATGTCGGGCGGTTTTGCCGAAACTGATATTCATTCCATTTTATCTCAGGAAAGGCTCACTTTAGGCCAATAAAAACAAGTACAACAATATAAGAGACTTTTCTTCTTAATTTTGAAACAAAAACCAACGCTCTAGCTATAGCTGGTTCTGAGATACAAATGTCAAAATTTTCAAACTCCTTTTTCTCCCGTTTTTAGAAAAACAGTTTTGGCAAAACCGCTTCCAGATGACGAATTGTTTTCCTGGGAGAAACATCTTTTGTCTACATAGAGGGCGTTTAAAATATCACACGGCTACCACGTGGCTTTAGTAAGACTAAAATGATAAACCAATTTTACGTTAGAAACACCCAGCTTCCAAATATAGTGGATGCTACGTTGAAAAAATTGATCCCTTTATTTAGTTTGGACGAGCCTGTGTTTTCTTTTAATATACCCTTTTTTTTTCTTCGTTGTTCGAAGTTCAAGTCCTTAAATTGTACCTTTTTTTTTATTTTCTATACTCTACAGCGTTTGTTTTTTATTTCTTTGAACTTCTTTTGGGTGATATAAATAAGTAAAAATGAATAAGCGCATATCAAAATATGAAACTTAAAACATTTCTTCCCATAGTTAATTTCTATATTGAAACTATACCTGACAATCTTCTCTTTTAATTTCCTCCTTTTTTATACAGATTTAAACGGTTCGGTCACTGGACAGTATGTGTAATTAAGACAATATACAGTCAAGAAAAGTTAGCAAGTTATCAAAGTTTTGCGATACCTATCTGATTAATACGTAAATATTTGAATTATATTGTTTGAACCATAGTTTTGGGTATTATACAAAGGTTTGTACAAAAATCACAGTTGCCAAAGCAATTGACTATATACAGCTATATTACGGCTCACGTGGCATATGACATTCAGAGCATCATAATTTATGTTTTTCTCCTACGCATTATTTCTATTCCCGCGGCTTTATCATAAAGAATGTACAATCATAGGAATTTCGAGGGGGATTCCTTCGATCGAAAGTTCTGAGATCTATTGCCCTTTTTAGATGACAAAACTGATCAAAAGGTAACCAACTTTCCCTTTGTACCTAAGGTACACCGTATGACACCAGTGGCGTAATTCCATCAGAACCCTGAGGGGGGGGGGTAAGTTGGAGCCACTTTTCCAAATCAAGTGAAAATGACAGTGAAAACTGAAAAATGAGCCATATATTACCATAAAGGCAAAGATATACTGAAGAAAACTGACCTGTTCCTCTGGATACTTGAATTATGCAGGCTCATCTTAGTCTTGACAAGTTTTTTACTGAAACTTAATTTAAGCTGGAGGGGAGCAAAATGAGGTCTGGGAGGCGGCCAAACTTGGCAAGGAGGGGGGGGGGGCAGTTGCTCCTCCCCCCCTGCCCCATAGACACTTACGCCCCTGTATGACACCAGTAAAAATTTTAAGTTATCCCTTTTAATCAGAACAGCCAGGAAGTTGAAGTAATGTATATCCGGGGAAAAAATTATAGTTGTAGCCCCAGAGGCAAGGGCACTAACTATGAAAATAGCCGATTTCAAGACAAAGACTTCGTATTTTCATTCTAATGGAAAGGGGGACATGCTACACCTTGTAGGAATCAAAATCGTACAAGGCTTTTTCGTCCGTTTAATGGTTCTTCAGGCCCAATGTAGTGTCCTTGGGCTTGAGCAAATAAATATTGTTTTACCACTCCCTAGACCTAGAAGTCTAGTGTCTTTTGTGCTTTTATTTGCAGCAATTAATTTAGATTCGTTGATCTCGTCTGCTAAAAATTTTCCTAAATTTATTCTTCCTTTTGAACAAGGGAAACTCGGTATCCACTCCTTTCAAATGTATGGAAAATTAATAGGATAAACAAAATTTTCAATTTAAGCAATCTATTTAGTTTTCAGTAATGCTAAAAAAATACTAAAGCCTTTTGATTTTACGGGGGCATTAAAATCACACATGCCTATGATAATAAATATTTTTCTTCTGTTTGAGTGTGACTACCATTCTCTATAATATTTTCTACTCATTTTAGGTTTCATTTCTTCATTCATAATAATTTATATTCGTCTTAGGTTTGACTACTTATGTAATCAAATATTTGCTCTTTGAATTCTCTTTTTACCTTTCGTGGAAAACTTCATTTAAACGAAAAAATTTGAAGTAATATCACTTTTGAAGAAAATATAACTTTGTCAAGCAAGACCGTACCAACTGTCCCAACTTTGGACTATTAATAAACCTGTCTAATGAACAGTCTTCAACAGGATGAATTTTTTTTGCAAAACCTTTATATACAAATCTGTCAGAAATGATGATAGTAGTGATAATTATGGACATTAAAAAAAAAAAGAAAAAAAAGAAGAAGATGTATAGAAATGAGTATTCATTTATTGACAACATTAATCACACAGTTGACACTTCAAGAGTAGGTATGAAATTGTAGGCATAATTGAAAATCCCCCGTGACGATTTGCTGAAAATGTGTGATATATAAATGGTAATTTTAAACGAAGACATGCCTACATCAGTGAGCTAGAGAATAAGAGATATTATCCAATTTATGCAATCAGTCGCAGAGCTACTTCTTCACCTGAGGACCCGTTCCTGGAGAACCTTCAAATGTCCAAAAGCAACCTTGCATGGACTAGCCGTTCCAGTCGTACAGGGATGCGCCGTATTCTGTGAGATTCTTAAGCTGGATGCAATTTACCTTAATTCCTTGTGCGTACAGGGGTATTTAGGACCTAAATCTAACATAAATTTAAAAATATGCTTAGTAATAACTGAAATGATCTTGTAGGTATTTTATCCAATTATTAAATTCTGAAAAATTGCAAATACAAAACACAAACTGGCCCAAGACGCCAGATATAGGGTTGACTGCTCGTGTTTGTAGACAGAAATAAAGAACATGAAAGAGGAAATTTTTTATCCTCTTTCCTTAGAAAAAAAAAAAAAATAAAAACTTTTTTACTTTAGAGAGTGGAGGACAGATTTTACGAATTGGTTCTATGCTTCGGAAGCTGACCGACGTTTTCCTCGTTCCAATTGTGATTGTTAATCGAAATGCTGACATCAACGCTGAAGTTGAAGTACGTTTAGCAGATACTACTAAAACAAGTCAGCCGGGAACAAGTACGTCTGATTTAAGTTCGATAGAGATTCGTAAAAAGTTGTACTTCACAGAAGCTGGTAGAATATGGGACAGTTTGGTTGATCACAGAATGGATTTTGGAGCAGATAGAAGATCCACGTCTACTTATATTACGCTAAAGAAAAGTGCATATCGTCCGTGTAAATCTTCATGTGTCATAAATTTATTTGATTAAATGATTTTCTAGAACCCAACACAGGTTTTTTATGCTTTATATCCTCCTTTAGGTCTCTAAAAAAAATTCTGTACAGAATGCCCAACTCACAAAGGCAAGTTTTAACGTACGTTAAGGCTGTGAATCTTCTTTGGTATTATGACTTGGTTAAGCAATCAATTATTTAATTTGATCAACTATAATTTAGGGGATAGAGTTACAGCAAAACTGTGATAAACGAGCTTTTCATGTAGTAAAGCAAATAGATTTTAGCGTCATAACACTAGAACGGTGTGAATTCGGAACGTCATTCCCTAAAACTAGGAATTCAAAAAAAACAAAAAACCTTCGCTATGGATTATAATAAGATTTTTTGAAGTTAATTTGATTCAATCTATAATAAAATGTGCTTACTTGCACATTTATTGTGCTAAAACACCAAACAGTAGCAGGACATTTTTATGATTTTGCACACTTTTCGATTTTGGAAACGACAATACCTCTTTTTGATTTTTCTCCTTTTTTTCTTTAGACTTCTTCAATTGTTCTTTTTAGCAGCTCATTTTTTTTTTCACCATCAATGCTGTTGCTTATTTTAGTCAACATTCAATACAAGACGACGCACACATACATTAATGTAAGCACTAAATACGAAAACAGGTCTGAAAGTGATTTCCAGACAAACGAGTCTGAGTAGCTGCACCGCATTTTTAATTCTTTTTTTGCACGACGGTGATAGATGATATTGCTGCGATAAAAAAAAAGATTATCTACAAATAGTCTTTTTTTTGTATATTTATTGAGGCAAAAAAATAATAATAAAAGGAAAAGAATATAAGCACTTGATTACAGAGATTGCTGGGTAAATATAAATTGCAGATAAAACCAAAGTTTTAACGCATCTAATCAATGACTAGGAGTAGCAAGAAAAATCATAGTACACATAAATAGTACACATACACTACAAATATAGGCTTCTAAACTAACCTACTACACTCTTTGATCATACGTACACTTATAGTTAAAGCGTAGTATTCAGCACCTAAATAGAGATTCTAATCAATAGTCGTGAAAGTAGCGAGACATAACTTTCATATTGTCAAGAAAAAATCTGTATATTTAAAAGTCACAAATTTAAATCCTAAGGAAAGCGGTTTTTTTTCTTAAATTTTAGACGAGGATGATTGTTTTTGGACACTCTTATCATGTTATAAATATAGATTACCTTACATGTCTTTCTGGTCGAATCATAGTTCATTATTTTATTATACTTGCTATTTTATTATACATAACACTGCTTGTTAATCATTGTAAAAAAAGAGGACTCGAATCTACTGGAAGTTTCGTCATTATTTTACCCGATGGCAGTTAAGGAGCGATTAAACTGATGGAATCTCAAATTCCCTTCCATCATCCAAATCTACGATTCAACATTCAGGAAAACAACACGAGGGAGTTTATTTATCTAATTAATTTTTTTTGAGTAAGAGATATAGTTGTTGTTTGCATCTAGAGTTTTTTTTCTTAAATATGATTGTACTCGGATCTTCTAAATTTGACTGGGACTAAGCCGAATTTCAATAGGATTATCAACTTGTCACAGGGATGGAATTTTATTCAAGAAAATAAATTTTCTTTTATTTATTAAAAGAAAGACTAAAATAGAATTAGTAACTTGTCACAGGCTTAGAATATTATGAATGTAAACAAAATTCGCCTTTTTTTTTAATTAAATAAGATAATTTTTCTTAACACTCATTATCAATACAAATTTTACAAATGTTTTATTACTTTCATAATCAAAATACTTCGTAATCACACTGACATCATTCGCCTAAAGTTTTTTTTTGCCCAAAATCGAAAACGTTATTGAGCAATACAATACATTTACCACTGCCATGATAAACACCAATGAACATCAAAAGCGTAATATAGTAAGATAGAAAGTAAATATAATCAAATCACAATTCAAAAGCTAAAATAATTGAGTATATAAACCAGTTTACAGGTGAAGGGCCAACCCATTTCGTTCAGACGTTGACAGTGTCGTACATAGCAGTCAAACCATTACCGACGTGGTTACTTGCCTCATTTCTAAAAATACAAGAAGTAATAAATAAAATTATGTACATAAATGAAAAGCTGTAGCTCGGTCTAGTAGAAATAAATTATCTAGAGGCGTCCTAAAACCTTCTTCAAAGAAAAACTTTTTTTCATTTGAAGGTGCTGTGCACTTTTTCAATATACCTAGCTTGGGCACATACCATCCAAGATTATCGCATACGTGAGCCTGTAAGTGCTACAGTAAACTTGTATGTTATCTTTATCAACAATTTGGGAGACGTATTTTTTTTATTAACAATAAATTTTAGCACCTTTACTTCATCCAGCTACTTTCAACATTACAAGAATCAAGAAACATAAAAGTACAGAGAATGGATTTTAGTTAACCCAGAAGGTATACTTGATTGAAAGTTTAAGGAACAAATCTAAAGCCAGAATTAGGTATTTTGAATTAAGTATCTCCGCCCATCCTTCCTCCAGGTCACGGGTTATCTATGGGCTACTTCATTCGGTCTATGTGATTGAAACTTTCAACATGTCTTTGCTTAAACAAATAGTTTTTTGAGGTTATCATAAAGTCTCGCTTTTTCTAATGGGATTTGAAAGATGGGACTTGTGGGATTTGAAAGATTCCGTTGAAGTAGATCCTAACTGAAACGTTCAAATTTGACTCTGAAACCGGTTGGAATCCTGGAAAGACTATTTTTCAAATTCAGAGTCGACTTAGAAAAGTCGACTTCAAGCTAAACTTGAACACTCCAAGAGACATTGCATACACTGGACATATTTCATTGAATCTTTCAACATTTATAAATAGGGAAGAGGTAGAGGCGCAGCTAAAGAAACATTCTCCGACCTTAATTTTAGCTGTATTAATTAATCGTTTTTCATTGTTTCTAAATAGTCAATATTTTAGCTGTGTGCAGATAAGGACTTGTAAGGTTCAAACAAAGTAGATTTTTTCCCTTAGATGAAAGATATTGGCGATACAGACTAGGAGTTTTAATCTGAAAGAAATGAAAACAGGTCAAAGCCTTGCCCTGTGAAGTTTACTATCTGAATAATCAAAATCCTTACGGGGTAGTTTAAAGCTGACCAGTTTTCAAAGAAACCAGCTTTGATTTCTTCCTTAAGATGGAATTAAAGCGGGCCAGGGGTAGATGATACGATCCCTTTCTCTATCCAATTTAGAAAAAATAGTCAAGTTTCAGTCTTGTACATTTGTTCTCTCTGCTTTCTAAACCCACGAAGAATTCTTGCAAGACAGCTCTTGTCCAATGCTCATATAAACAGTCAAAACTGAGTACAATGTCTGACAGGGGCTTCAAATGCACCAACCATGAAAATATACGTCTCAAGCTTGTAGTTTAAATCTAACGAGCACATGAGGGATTTTTTTTATCACCAAGGTGGGGCGGAGACGGTGGGAGTGCGTTAATGTTAGGTAATTTTGATCCCACATATAGATGTACTCTCCACACTTTCTTAAGAAAAGAAGACATGTTAAAGCCTTACATATGTTTAATTGCAGGGACTGGACATGAAAAATGTTTGCCTTCCTCAGCCCTTTTTGTTTTTCAAAGCTGTAATTAACACATGTTTCCAGTGATGGATAGAAACAGCCAGAAATTTCAGTAGACCATCTGAGGAGTCTTTAATGGAGGGAGAGGGGTCGGTAATACACAAACATACGTCTGTAGAAAAGTATCTGCTATTATTTTGAGAAGTCGCAGATCCTATGGAACAGATTATGATGATGAGAAACAGGGCAAAAAGGAAGAAAAAAAAATATTTTGTAACCAAGCCTGTATGCAGAATTTTTTTTTTTCGGGGAGGTGGGAATCAATAAAAACTTTGAGATGTTTTAGAGACGGGGAAAACGTGCTTGAATTAAAATTTCCTAACTTTTGCAAGAATTCTGAAAATCGGGAAACTCGTGTTTTCAACGGCACATTTAAAGGAAGAAAGCCCCTCACTCCCCCAAAATCGATGCAAAATGATGTATTATGACACGTTTATGTAAGAATATAAGACAATTTTTTGTCTTTCCATCCCTTCATGACATTCTTTCTACATTTATTTCATTTCTTTTTTAGTTTTACTTTACGTTGCCCATCAATGAATCCAGATAGACAAAATAAGCAACCAAGTGTCCATGTATAGATTTTCAAATTTCTTTTAAAGTTTTTATATTTTTTATTTAAGTTAAGTCCACTTATTCAGCCACACAGACCGTCTTCATCTCCTAATTAAAATAGCAGATCCAGGTGAATGATTTAAATCTAAAAGCAGTATTTATGTCATTGTGGTCTTAACAGAGGCCATGATGAAGTCAAAATAAGTGAGATACTTGATATTGTGATCCATAGTTTGAATAATATACCCTCTACCTTGCAAACCTCCAACAACAGATCCTGCCTAAACAAGGAGACAGCGAGATACGGCCATGATCGCATCTTCTAAAATATCTACTATGTTAAACTGATGCATATTACTTAATATTTTTAGTTTTATTTATATATCATTTCATTTAGGTTTATTTTCATTCACCTGGTCGGGGAACATTCCCAAGTTTAAAAAGCTTGAGGATGAAATGGCACAGATCCTGCCGAAATTATTGCTTGCAAATCATATCGTAAAGCCTAGATTTTTTTAGGCTTTAATTTATATATCTATTTAACATTATTTCCATTATTCGAGAAACAGGAGTGGAGAGTAGTATTTCAAACTCTTGCCATGCATCAGGTGGCTTGGACATAAGGTTGATGCCTGGGAAAAGAAATATAGGAAATAGGTCCTTCCCGGGTAATCTTCTTGAAATTAAGGTAAATAAATTTACGAAGAAATCTTCTTCGGATGAATTGCCCCCCCCCCCAACTCTACCGAAAATAGAAATTTTCCGTAGTTCTATTGACTGCCCCTAATAATATATCAAAAGTGCTTGGAGCTAGATTAATGAAAAGTTCAGGACCGAATTTGGCCTTAACAAGCATCTTAGCGAAATACCCAAAAAGAAAAGGCGAAATAAAAACTATTTAAATAAAATGAATCAAATATCTAAATAAAGGGAAGCTGCAACCCCTACTTAATTCAATTAGATACAAAGGCGTGTTCCAAAATGAAAAGAACAGAAAATAAATAAAGATAAAAGCTTATAAAAAAGACTTGTATTTTCTTTGTTGTCTTTTAAACATACTCATGACAGAAGAGATGGATCTCGAGGGTCATTCTAAGGACAGCACAATTCCGATAGGCTAAGGACAAAAAAAATGTTATGATTGGGTCGTGGGTAGAACATACAAAAATGGAAATTCGATAATTTTGGTAAAAGGATATCTCAATTCAAAAAAAAAGAAACCAAACGCACAAGAACAATAATGTGGTTTATAACTTGAGTAGCTCCCTTTATCTATATATTCCACTCCGCAGAATTAATTTAGGAGTCAAGGAAACTACGTGCAAATTACCATTTCAAGCTTGTTACCAAATACCAGCTAAACCAAGCATGCATGCTAAATAGGGTTTTCAAGTATACTTACGAGTTCCTACTGTGAGCACAAAAGAAAAAGAAACATGAAATTAGACTTGCTAGAACAGTTCGTTATTTTGAGAAAGCTATGCGCTTTTATACTGAAAGAAATGTATATTTCTTTACGGAAAATCCCCTGCAATTTCGGATTTTTTATATATTGAATTTTAAGCTTGTAAAAATAAAGTGCTTAGCTATTAAAGACCCTCTGACAATAACATAGGTCAAATACGAGAAAAATAAAATGAAAACAAAAAATGAAAGGTTTTTTAACGAAAAATGCAAAGGAGTAGTATAAAATAAACCAGACTGTAAGACCACTTAGAAATGACAAACGATTTTGTGTGTGTCCTTTTTCGGAATTAAATAAAAAACAAGTTTTTTTTCAACTGAAAGTAAGGAAGATAATTTCTTAAACCACATTGGCCTGACATCACATAAAGAAAGAAAAACGAGCAAAAATGGGGTTTTTATAGGCCAAATGAAGATACTGAAAAAAAAAGCGAATATTTCGAGAGGACAAACGCCTCTCTTCTTCAGCGCGAAACGAAACGATGTATCAATAAAAG